>JAJHUR010094448.1:0-17556 GCA_027495735.1 Lutjanus campechanus | reverse complement strand
TCTCACCGAAATCCAGCAGGGGGCGAGCGAGCTGGCTGCAAAAAGAAGCCCGGTCCCATTGACCCCCGTTCTAAAATGCCGAACTTGACAGCTGAAATAAACATATTTATAGGCCGTGTCAAAAAGCGATTTCGGTCTTAATAGCTAATATCCCCCACCATGTTCACTGAACCAGACTTGGATTTTCATATAAGTCATTCGTTGATTTTATATTAAGGCTTAAAGTTCTGTATAATTAGGGGCGTGGTTTCGTGATTGACAGGCGTAGTGCCTTATGGTAGTGCCACTCACTTGCTCCCATAGACTATACCGTCTATGGTCCCGCCCTGCTCCACCGTCTCAACCAATCATATTCACCTCCGGTTTCAAAACTGTGAAAATGGCGCTGGCCAAATCTGAAACTCGAGGCTTCAAAACGGGTGTTCAGAAACCAATGGGTGATGTCACGAAGGCTCCGTCCACTTCTATATACAGTCTATGATTTATACCAGTTTATTCTGTCACAGTCTACATTCAGCATTATTTCGATTTTGTAGATTAAAACACTGCTGAACCGCACTGGTTTACAAGCTGTCACCTGTCTGACTTCGCTGATAAAAGCATCCGGGCTTGCCTGGGCCATCGGGGCTTACGGTGTATGGCGAGAGGGGCTGCTGTCTGATGAGGCTGCAGCCCCGACTAGTGGCGGGCAGCTGCTTAACACCTTAGAGGCAACAGTTAACTGGCATTGTGCATGACCGACCAGTATTTTTGGTGCCAACATTTGTAGTCAACTAATCACGCACATCCCGAGTCATTATGTGCCTTTATTTTGAGAGTCTACCCAGATGTGGCCTAATTATTATGATGACATAATTGCTTACAACAAAGATTATGGCGTGGTGCTTGGTGAGTTTTCCGAGGCTTAGGGATAACGCTGGTCTCGAAGGTAAAGTTAAGATGGGTATTTCACAAGATAGTCCATTAATTAATGAGACTTGATTCTTGACTTGATTCTGGTTCTGGTTGCTGTTAGTAATTAAAAATGATTAAGAATGAATCTGCCTGCTCCACTGAGTTAAGTGATTTGACGGCATCGTGATACGAAACAGCGTTTCTCATCTGGAAAAACAGCTGATCCAGTGAACACTGTGGGAGGGCTATCTGACAGCCAATCAGCATCAAAGGATCAATGCTATCGTAAAGTTCGAGTGTGAGTGAGGGCAATTTGCAAAACTGGACATGTGCAAGACTCTGCTCTGATCATCTGCAGTGTTTGCAGTGCATTCTGTGTTCATCTATCAGACTAGTAACTTTGTTTCTCTTGTCCACTCTCTTGCAGGTTATGCCACCCCAAAGGCTTCCTGGATCCCCAACCGTGAAAGAGAAAGGCTGATCCCCCTCCTCCCCCTAGGTTCCTGCTGCTCTGCACCCCATCTTTCCCACCTTTCCCCCTCCTGCTTACAACCCCACCCGACTCCCACACCTGACCCCTCCACCCCTGTCATCATCATTTACCTCTAGGATTGGTCGTCCAGTCACAGCACCCCCCCACCCCCCCACCCCTACAAGTCCTTCCCCACAGCAGCTCCATACCCAGCCTCTCTGTTCAGTTTTATTCCAGCCACACTAACCGCCTCCCTGCAGGCCCCTGCCTTCGTCATAGAGCTATTCTTCACCCACTGGCTGCACGCCAGGCCCCATGGCTACAGGAGGTCATGCCCCAGAGATAGACGTGTTGATCAACCTACAGCAGGTGAGAATTACGTGTAATTTTAGTAACAAAAAAAAAAGAATCTTTAAATAAAACCAGACTACTTTCATGCCCAGTGATATGAAGTGTTGAAATCCACTTTTTAAAGTTATTCCTTCATTCCATCCACCAACATGTAAATTGCAGCTCCAATATCAAAACTTCTTGAGCCTTATTTTTTTTTTAAGACTCCAAACGCTCCTGTTTTGTTTAATCCAGAGCAATTCAGTTCAGGCCTGGGGAGATTCTGTTGCCTTTTGGCCATCCAGCTCAGTGCTTTGAATGGCATAATAACCTTGTGAAAAAGCCAACATCTTTCAGTTTGATTTGAATTGCCCTAATTAGACCCAAGAGCTCTCCCAAGCAAGTGATTACGAGCAGTGGCAGAGTCCCTGTGGCAAGTAAGGTGGCGTGCCGTGCTCTTTGTGTGTGCGCTTTGGATTAGTTAGTCCTGTTGACTCCATTCATGGATTTTCTGTAGAAAGTAGAGTGTATTCCTTGTTGTGTTTTAAATTTACAAAATCAGTGAAAATGTGCATATTTCAAAGAATAATTGGGTATTTTGGGTGAAGCACTTTCTCGCTGAGAGTTAGATGAGAATATTCATGCTATGTTTGTGTGTTAATTATAGACTTAGACCCTCGAGGCATTTACGTAGCTTAGTTTAGCATAAAGACTGTAAACAAGAAACAAAAATACCTAGCAGCAGCTCCAAAGCTTTCTAATTAACATCATGTGTCTTATGTGCTATAGGTTGTGACAGACGAGCTGGTGTTGTGTGTGTGTGTGTGCGTGCATGTACCTCATCATGAAAAAATATGGCCCTGGAGACTCCTACTGTAGCAAGAACTACCATATCTGTCTGTCTTTGGGTTGTTCCGATACCGATATCCATATCGGAAAATGCCTCCAACAAAGCTGGTATTGGTATTGGCAAGTATTCAAGTCTATGCACTGATCCAATACCATTTAATTTATTATCCCCAGGATGGCGAAGTCATGCTCTATGTCATCCATTCTCTGTAGCCTGATACAGAGAATGGATACCAATACACTGGTATTGGATCAGGAGTTGGTATCAAGTGATATGCAAAATTCAGGTATCGGAATCAGTTCGTATTGGAACATCTATCTATCCGTGGACAGGTTTTGTCAGTGCAATAGCACCACAACTGTGGAAGATGCAGTTACAAATCAGGAGTGGGTTGCACCAACTGGTCTTTACTAAGGCAGGTCCTAAACGCTATGTCAGTCTTAGTTAAGACTAGTCTTCAGAATGGATTTAACATTGGTTGCACCAACCAGACTTAAGTCTTGTCTTAACAATTCCCAGTCTTGTGAATGTCCTCAAAACTATGGCTGTTTCCTAACAGTGTGCATTGCTAGGCTGCATTGTTAACAATATCCTACTTTATTTCTGATTGGTGGCTAATCGTTTCTGATTAATGGCAACATTATGGGGGATCAACAATAAAGAAATGAATAAGAAGCAGCTGACTTGGAGAGAAATAGCAAAAGACATAAATGGTTGTTCAGGTAAAATACAACATTGAAAAATACTATTTGCACTCAGGGTGTAAATAGCCACCATGGGTACTTTGACTATACCGAAGTAGCCACATTGGTTGTAATGAATGAATGGGCTATACCACCTCTTAACAAAAGTGAATTTGTCACTCTTTATAGTTAATAAAATGGGGTTGGGTATGACTTGCCAAATAGCTGCTATGTGTGTATTTGTGTAAATAGCTACTCCTAGGCATTTCTTAATACCCTGGTATACCATAATACCTTGATACCGCCCAAGCCTAAGTGTATAATCACCTGAAAATGAGAATCATTGTGTTTTCATTACCCTAGAATAAGCCTTTTATATCTACAGAGGGTGTGTGTCCTCATCCAGGGAATCTGCTATGTTGCACCACCATGTTTCTACAGAATGGACAAAGAATGGACAAACCAAACGCTGGGCCATACAGCCTTTCAGGTTTCGCAGCCATCATAGGTCCTACTACAGGCTTGAAAGGGGAGACTAAGATGACGCATTTGCAATCTGCAAGCTCACCATTAGATGCCACTAAATGCTACACACTGGCCCCTTAAATTGGAAATCAAGAAGAATAGAAGAATAATAGAACAATATGGACATGTCGTTTTGGTTATAACAGCAAACAGGAGATCCTTTTGTGAGGTTTGTGCTGGATTCATTCCAAAAGTCAATTTTTTGTATGCAAAACCTCCGAAAGGAAGAAAAATTATATGATTTATCCTTCTATCCTTTTCAGATAGTGGTGCTGGATTGCGTTGTGGGATGTGGAACTAAGGGAGGTGAAGGAGGAGTAATAGTTCATTTTGGAAAGTGACTGTCATCTCAAGGATGGAAAAAATGGATATGCAAATGTGAACTGCTGAGAAGTGGGGGAGGGTGGGACTTTGCAGGAGAAAAACTACTATGCCAAATAATGAAGAGAGAAATCTGGACAATGAGCGTGTTACTATGTTAGCTTGTACAATGGAGTCGTGCTCAGTAAGCCAGTAAAAAAAAAAAGTCCTTTATAGCCACAGCAGGTTTAGTAATGCTGCCCGTGTGGCTGAAAGCTTGAGATTGAGAAGTGAAGTGAGGAAAAAAAGACTTCATGAGCTTGTTTGACAGACTGCTGTAAGAAAATGCTTTGTGCCTGTGTTTAACTCATTTGTTATCTGCAAATTCTCTGACACCCGTTTCACATTTTCACACCAATCAGCTGCCAAATAGCCTGTTTATTATAGGCCAGTGAGCAATGCCAGAGGATCAGGTAAAATGTACATGCTGAAACACAAAATATTTGCTGGATGCGGCATTTTCTGCTTCCAAAATAGTGTATTTTCTTTGCTGGATCTGATGTTTCAAAGAGAAGCATTTGGCTGTAACTGTTTTTTCCTCTAACCCTCAGGCTAGTGCTGCCCTTTGAAACAGCTTGTGTGTCATGAATGTCAAAAAAAAACCAAAGGGCCTGTTTTAGTTCTTTCAAATGACATTTTTTATATTGTTGTAATAGTGATATTGTTCAAAAAGACTGTTTGAACTCTTGACTATTTGACTGTTTGAATTTCAGATTTGTACAGCTTAACAGGTCTGGTAATATATGGCTACAGTTTTGTCAGTTCTAGTATTTATTTAATAAAAATACAGACACCAAGATGTGACACAGCAGAATTTATCCATGAGTCTGATAAATATGTAGTTATAGAAGCGTGTTGATGTAGCAGGTCTAGCTGACAAACTACTGTAGCTGATGAGCTAACCACTAACAAGCTAGCCAGTATTTCTGATTAAGCTACGATAGCTTTCTCTGTCCTAGAGCCTTTTTGCTTTCAGCCCCCCTGAAAGAAACAGAATATTTTATTTAGGGTATTTACATAATTTATGTGCACTTGTTTCATTTCAGTCAGTGTGAGAGCCTTCAATGCATTGCTGTTTTTAGCTGAGCAATCTATAATCTATAAGTCTAGAAGCTTGTTGATGTAGCAGGTGTAGCTAACAGACTGCATAGCTGATGAGCTAACCACAAACAAGCTAGCCAGTATCTCTTATAAAGCTACCACAGCTTTCTCTGTCTTAGGGCCTTTTTACCTTCAGTGACCCCCTGAAAGAAATGAAATTTTATATTTATTTTAGGATAGTCAATTAATTTATGTGCACTTGTTTGTTACAGACAGGCTTGGTAGTGAACAACACGCTAACGTGCTCGTGCATTTTGTGGTTTTTGGCTCTACTTAGATGATTTATAGCGCAATAGCATTTAGGGGGTGTCCAACTCCACTTTGCTAATTAAATGGCGCATAATCTGGGCGCTAAGTAAGCCGCAAGCCACTCTGATTGGTGAATGAAACCAATCAGAGTGTCATCTCCCATTTCCTTTAAGAGTCAGGTGCACCTGCCTCTGGAGTATCGCTATTTAAAAGACTGATTCAGCAAGTAGGAGAAGTGAGCAGAGATGCTATAGTGATTCAGGCACTGCGGTTAACCCATGGGTCGTGCGGGCGGGGTCATAAAAATTAACATTATAATCAGCAGTAGACTGGCTACAGGTAGGTGAAATAGGATGGAGCGTCTCCTCTTGTCCTAACTGAGTGTGTGGGGACCACACACGATCCGAGGCACAGAAAGATGACTGCTGTGACATTACAGCACACATGGAAACAGTATGTCCATTAACTGAAAGCAGCTTCTCTAAACATCAGAGTAGACTGGTAAGGAAAGCACTCAGACATCATGAAAGCTGGCACTGCGTGACATCATGTACTATGGTTGAATCATCAGAAAGGCTACTTTCAGTTTCACTTCCATGCGTGCAGCGATGTCGCTGCAGAAAATATCTTCATTATTTAAGCGGCAAAATGGAAAAATTGCAGTTTATAAACTAGACGGAACAGAAGAAACTCTCCAGAGGAAACATGAAATTATTTTTTTAGACAGCCCTGATGAAAGTCGGGTTTTATCTGGAGGATGGCTGCTTTACTCCAAATAGTTTCATTGTATGACACACCGCTTACACAACGTGGGCACTGGGCCAGAAAATGACAACTGCGTTGTTATGAAAATAGCGATGACAGCTGCGCTACGCGGTGCATCACTATGCTCTGAAGACTGGTGATTGGTGATGCTGTTTTGCCCTCACTGAAGTTTGCTGCAAGCGACGTAATGTAGCCCGGTGCGTTAGGCTATGTGGCGTGAGCGCTGCGCTGGAGTCTGTGACCGGTCATATGCAAACTTGAGAGCAATTTTGTCTTGTGTGCTTTGATTAATTTGGCATACCGCTCATAATTTTGTTTTAATGAAAACACAACTCCTGGCATTTGCTCCTGGTGTTGCTCACCACAGTTATGTAAGAAGGAAATAACAGGAGTAACAGCAAGCCAGCTTTAAATAAGTGCTGTGTGGTGGATCTTATTTATGCTGATGTAAATTTAAACTCAACGCAAAAAGATTCTCCTAGATTTACTTTGCCCCCATGATCGAATCCGTTATCATAGTGATTCAGTTAAAATGCAATGATTTTGCTGTAAAATGTTGGTGTTTTTAATGTTGGTATTACCGGGTCTTCATTCCTGCAAAGATTTGAAGGCCTAGAATTCCCCCACATAACAGTGTAATGAGGATCTGGAATGAAAGGAGCACTGAAATGTCTTCATGACTGAATTGTTCCCCCCAATGTCATCAACAGAGGGATGAGTCACACATGAGTCTGTGGAAAAAGCTCATGTCCGTCATAGCAGAATGTTTTCTAGCTGTTATTCAAGTGAAACAGATTAAGCCTGTGTTCTCAGGGAGAAAAAAAAAAAAGCCTCTGCCAACCAAGTAGGTGATGTGTTATTATGCACAGTGGGGACCATGTCATCCGCAGTGTGCATAGCATATTGTGACACTGATTTGAAGGAAATAATAGGCTGAATGCTTGGCTACATAAGTGGACCCTTCAATTTCCTACCCTCAATTACTCGTGCACTCTGTCCTTAAAATACACACACACACACACGCACACAGCATCCATAAAGAGAATCAGAAGCCTCTTTGCACCAGTGCCTCCTTTAGCTGATTAATGCAGCTTTGAACTATGAATGCAATTTTGCAATAGCCGTCACCACAGGATGTCCGTTTGTCCATCTGCCCCATTCTTGTGAACCTGTTATCTCTGATGGAATTTTTTTCAAACTTGGCACAAAAATCCACTTGGACTCAAGAATGAACTGATTAGATTTTGGTAGTCAAAGGTAAAGGTCTGTGTGACCTCACGTCCATCCCATTCTTGTCAGCGCGATATCTCGAGAATGCCTTGATGGAATTTCTTAAAATTTGGCACAAATGTCCACTTGGACTTGAGGACGAAGTAATTAAAAAGGTCACCGTGAACTCACATCTGTCCAATTCTTGTGAATGTGCTATCTCGTGAGCACCTTGACAAAATCTCTTAAAATTGGTACAAACATCCCCTTGGACTCAAGGATGAACTGACTAGAATTTGAAGGTCAAAGTTCAAACTTCGCTGTGACATCATAATGTTTATCTCTCAATCAGTCCTCTGTACTCCTCTGTAAAAAAAAATAACTTCCATTTTTACCAATAAATACACTTCATAACTTTTATTAAATTCCTTCAAAGTCTTCACTACATATGAGTCTGGACAGACATAGATGTAAACTTCAGCTTGACTGGTTGGTGGAGGCATACAACCAGTAGGTGGTATTTCTGGGTTGTTGTTTTTAAATGAAGTGGTGATGGACATGGATGTAGCCTTGAGCCCTGAGTCTTGGTCACCACAGAAACATGACCAGCTGGTGTTAGTCTTATGGCAGCTGCAGTTTTTGCAAAGATCCTCATGTGGGTGTCGCTGGTTTTAGCCATAATCACATGCATGTCTTAAGCTGAAGATGTTCTTTAATTGAAACTCTATGTCTTGACTGTAAAGGATGGTGTTCAGTGGAGCTGACTGCACTGCAACTTTTGACCTAGCCTGGCACAAATAGCAAAGAAGTTTTTTTTAGGTTCTTCTGGAGGAGTATTTTTCTTACAGCCCCCCTCGGTGAGTTCCCAACCAGCTCATAGACTTTAAATGATAATGACATCAAAGAATCACTTTTCTCGCTTCTAGGAAAGTTTTACAGATATGAAGCCTGAATGGATTGAACAATTCATAATAGAAAGAGTCATAACTGACTTTATTTGCAGTTTGAAGTGTCATCATAACTTATCATAACTCCACGGTCCTTTTCCACTGAGTCTAACATATTGCACTGCTATTTTTTCATAGTAGCCCAGAACAGAAAAAAACAAACACCGGCTCTACCGCAGCAGTTAGTGGCTAGCCATTTGCCACAGCTAACCGCAGAAGTTAGCATTTAGCTATAGCAAACTAAAAGCTAAAAGCAGTGAGCTGTTACCTTTACAACAAGCAAAGCTATGTTCCCATCAGGCAACTCTGCAAGCGACCTCGGTACTGTAATGCCTGTCTGTCTTGGACGCTGTGTTCGTCCCTATGACTGGCTGTGTTCACTGGGAGGCTGCTGAGCTCAGTTCTGTTGCATGCTAACAGCAGCTAACATTTGCGGTTAGCTACTTTAGCAACAAAGATAAAGCTATAAAGCTACGTTCACCAGAAAACTGTACATAATATCACTGAGAGTTGAAGCTGAGGGATCGCAGGACATCAGAGGGGAACCAGAAAATATGTCCTCCATAAAATATGACCCAGTTTCACCCAAATCAATCATAAAGTTATAAAGTTGGTCTTTTGTACAGGGATGCCCCGCCCCTAGAAACACTCCAGTCTGCTCCGCAGCATGATTGTATTCCCCTTTGCTCTGAAGTATCATAAAGCACTTCATTGAATGAAAATATAGTTATGCCCCCGGGTGCAGAATGAGTCATCGGTAGTTTCAAATAATTTTCCAGTAAAACTACAACTATGATTTAAATGACCAAAAATATATAAAAAACTACTTTTTTGTCATTGTTGGGCCAGATACTGACTTATAGGTGATGTATGCACTCTTAAAACATCACTATTGAGTTCATGAATCAAATGTAAAGCAGTTATAGAGGCTCAAATTATATCAACAAACCAGGTATGAGGAAACAGAATATACTCTATGTCTGAAGAATTATACTTGCCTTTGTTTCATCATTAAATTATTACATTAAATGTTTTTACCTTCAGGGTTTTGCTGAATCTGACTCTTCTTTATTGCTGCTGCTGCTGCTTAATATCAGCAGATTAGAAGAGTAGATGAGGTAAAAGAAATAATTGTTAGATTTTTTTTTAGTGCGTGTGAATGATTGGACTAGAAGGAAAACTTGCCTACCTTCAATTTAATAAAATCACCACACTGTAATAAGACAGACATTTTTAAATAATTGCTCATAAATATCAGCTGCGCAGTAAAGAGAAAAGCAAAACACTGATGCTGATATTTATGTTTGTGATTTGTTTGTCTGGGAAATGGGCCAGCTCCTTCAATCACAGAGGCAGAGATGAAGGGCTGAAGGGAGTGGGAAGGGAGTTTGAACACTGCTAAATAAAAAAGAGCAGTAAAGCAAGAGAAAGCGGGGTGATCCGCAGAGGCAAACAAACTGATTGCATATTTTTTATTAGCCTGAATTTTAATATGTGAGATGATCAGTAAAGAAGTTTGACATTTTAAATTGACTCTCTAATACTAGCCGACTGTCAGATCCTCTGCCTGACAGCTGTGCTGTAAAATCTACAGTATCTGCCTGAGCAACAACATACATCATAAATTCAATCATTCATTGAGGCAGCATGGCATGTAGCTTGTGTTTGGCATGTAGCATTGTTGATGAATGGAGGACTAACACTCACACTTCTTTTAACTCTGTATTTGGTCTCCACCAGCTTCTGCGGGAAATCTTCAGTTAATTAGCAGCTAAATGCTCCACTGTGCTCACCAGCTAATTTCTAACATTGTGTGTCTGTAATTTGGTGCTGAACAGGTACTGTACCTGGGTTGCTAGAGCTTTTTCGCTAAAAATGGGAAAACAAAACTATGAACATGCTCTGACCATGTTACAGATGTTGGTTTCCAGAATTTGTATAGGACAGCTGGGCAGCTGGAAAACATGTCGCCCCTTTCACCTGGAACAATGTACAGAGGTACTTTTTTTGTTTTTAAGTTTTAAAATATTTGCTCTTGTGGTTGATGCTTTTTTTTTTTTTTTTTAATTCAACTGTGTGTATCTTAATTTGATTCATACTCTTTTGTGGTGTGTTGTTAGGACAATGGTTTTCTGTTTCCAAATTTAGCTTAAAAAAAGGCCTTTAGGGGCTGCCCTAAGTTCCTGCACGTAAGTAACCATGTAATAAGCAGGACAAGGTACATAATGCATGTCCTTATTGCTAAATTAACCCCGACTGGGTGATGCAGGACCCCGGCGGACAGCTGTACCATCACATCAGGTGTAAATATTCTAGATGTCTTGCACATTATTTATGTAGACATTTCTTCCTGTACAAAAATTCTATGTAGAATAATGAGTGACATTTCATGGGCAGTTGCTCAGCATGTGTTTTTTAATGATGGACCTCTGGTGGGTTTGGCAGAGTGGAACAGATTAATTGGTCAGATGGTCTGCGGGTCTGTGGGTGTTTATGTTACATTGAGCTGTCCAGGTACAATCCACCAATGAGAGGAATTGTTCCTACTGTTGGTGAATTTCTCTGTTTCACTGAAGTTTTTTCTTGTTCGGATATTCCGAGAACCAAAGTCTAACATTAACCAAATTGTTTTAATTGCTGGTTGCTTTAAACTGGAGCCTAATTACAGCCCCTATCCTTGATATTAGACCTAATTGCAGAGATCCTAACCTACTTTTAGTTCTTCACCTATAATATTTTGGACAGAAATAACCTTCACTCCAGAGGTTTTCCTGGGCAACTGATCCTGTCAAACAAGGCAAACACATAGCACAGACACACACACACACACACACACCCTCCTCCATATTAGTCAGCAGCTGATAAATATTTTAATGCATCTCTCTGGCTCAGCATTCCATTAAATATGAAATATTAATGTCGCAGTAGAAGTTGGGCCGTTCACCAGAAAAGGTTAGACAACATGTTTTTAACCGAGCAGCGGCTTGACCTCCCCCTCCTCATAATTGATTAGAAATGGCCAAACCAGCCACAAAGCAGCTGAATTTTCATGCCTGGCGTATCATTGTGTTTGATGTCGATGGTAACCCACAGTGCTAACACTCACAGAAAACAGGCTGAGATGAGATGAGAGCTCTTACCCAGCATTCATTATAACAATATTAATATTAGGAGACTTCCATCTCCATGTTGGCAGCACAGCCGACTGATAATGGATTATATAATATCCTTTGTGCTGCGGTGGGTTTATATAACATGTCAAAGCATCCCCTCTGTTGACTGCTGACTATTTTTTTTAATTTTCCTTGATCAATCAAGTGATCAATAACGTCAGAAAACAGTAAAAATGAGTCCAAAGATGACATCCTCTGATGCTTTGTTCTATACAACCAATAGTCCGAAACCTAAAGCCATTCAGTTTAAAGACATGAGAAGTTGAAGCCAGTGAATTTCTGCCGTTATCTGATACACATTCCTTCAGACCGTTTCATTTGCACCAAAATAAATCGGGTTCACAGCAAACTAACCAATTTTATGAAATACATTTTTTTGAGTTCAAAGAGTCAAGAGGCAAAATAGATTATCACAACTAATGATTTATAGGTTAATTTATTTCAAAGCTCAAGGGTTTAAAGTGATACTCCACTTTATATGACACTCAGTATGTACTCACCACTATGCCAATGTGATGATGGGTGAAGTTCACAAAACAATCCTGGAGTTTTAGGAGAAACAGGGTAGCAGCCTCATCCAGTACAATGGCAGTGAACGGTGACCACGGATACTTGGATTACACCACACAAGCAGGATGGAGACATTTTGTGTTTGTTTTGTGTTCTTTTTTAAATGTTTTATCCGTGGTCACCATTCACTGTCATTGTACTGGATGAGGCTGCTACCCTGTTTCTCCTAAAGTAGCCTATACATCAAAAAATAATTTGTCAACTACATTTTGACAGTGGCTGGTCTTCTTGGGTCTCCAGAAGCTAGCCATGGATGCCAAATCAAAAAATAAAGAAAAGTCCTGAGGGAAAAGAAAGAATCCAAACAGACTTTTTTCTCTCTTTTTTTGGCCAAAAATTTTGATCATAAAGGTTGCAGACCCCCACCTTAGGGGGGAAAACTGAAACCCAACATTTCCTGAAATAACAAAATACTGCAGGATTGTATTGTGTTCATCTACCAAGCAGGTAGCCCTGTGGTAATGGAGATGCAAATCCCCGCTCGGCTGGGCTGATGCGCTGACTTGAAATGAGTCAAGGCAAGCCAGCACATGTGTATGGAAAAGGCCTAATAGCCTCCTCCTGTTCTAACAGAGCAACTGAGGGAGATGTGTGTGTGTGTGTGTGTGTGTGTGTGTGTGTGTGTGTGTGTGTGTGTGGGCGCCAAAATAACTCCATAACTTGTAATTAAGCCACACCCACTTTTGAGAGAGCCAATCAAATTCAAAAATTTGATTTAAATTCTAATAAACTACGCCCACATATTGCATTTCGTTCTGAAAATAAGGCACACGACAGCAGCTAAAGGTGTTCCAGATCCCCTTTCACTGTGATTTGAAGTTGCTTCTGGTGCTCATGTATCTATCTAATTTTAGGTCTCACACCAGAATTTCAAATCAGACAGAATAAATGAGCAGTGTGTGTGTTTCTGGATGAAAACAGAGATTCTCAACTCACGGGATCCGTATCTGGATATTTTATAATAAATAATAAACAATCCAGTCCAATCCAATCTTGCCTTTGTGTTTATGCCTGGTGTTTTTAATATGCTCTGGTTATCTTAATTGTGATTCGATCTATGTCCTACAGAGCAAAACCTGTGCATGAGTCACTTGAGGCAGCGGCAAATCAGCCCCAACCTCCCAAACTTGAAAAAATCACAGTGTTGTGAGTTGATAAGTTAAATGAAAACTCTCATTATCTACTCGCCCTCATGCTGATGGATGGTTGTGTTTAGTTTTGTTAGTCCACAAAACACTGCTGGAGTTTCACAGGAAAACAGTGTTGGAGAATCTCCGAAATAATGGAAGTGAATGGTGACCAGTTTTCAACTGTAAATAAAACCAACAGAATAAAAACAAAATGGCTCCATACTGCTCGTCTGATGTGATCCAAAAGCCCCAACATATCAAGTTGACTCAAAAAATGTTATTTACACCATGTTTTTAGCCTGAATCTTCACTGCAGATCTTTAGCTTGGGGCCACGTTCATGTGCACATACACACTGTCTGAACTGTGTGTGTGTGTGTTGTGATGGTGTGCAAATGGCATGCTGGGACTTAAGGAGACTTTGGTTTTGCCAGATGAGTGGTATGGAGGCATTTTATGTTGTTTTTCCAGTTTTTTTTTTACATTTGAAAACTGGTCACCATTCACTTCCATTGTTTGGGAGATTCTGCAACACTGTTGTCCTGTGAAGCTCCAGCAGTGTTTTACCTGACCCTCAACCGGCATGAGAGTGAGTAGATAATGACTGGATTTTCATTTTTGGGTGAACTATCTCTTTAAGGGAAAATTTATAGACTTTGTGAAACAGTCTTCTGAATTATCTGTCCCCTCTTGTAAATTTGGCAAATGCAAATGTATCGATGCTGTAATATGGTAATACTGATGTTAAGATGCCAGGAGGTTGTATACCTGTGCGAGCCAGACTACCTCAAGACCACCAGGCACGGCTGTGTTGCAGCATGGCTGCACCGCACCGTGGCAGCCGGAGCTGATCGCTGCCATTCAATTTTACGCTTGTGATTCCACCAGCGGCGCCTCAGCGCGTCCCAGAAGAGGTTCTCCGCTTCAGATACGCACCAAGTCTATTTTTGACGGATGCCGCGTCAATTAGCACCGAGCGGATTGAGCAGGCAGGAAGTCGGACAACAGAAAAAGCAGAGAGAATCTGGTCAAATTTCAAAATAAAAGACCCCATGCAGACTCACAATTATAAAAACAGACAGAAAAGACACGATTTAAGTGTGCAGTGTGCTTATCCATGGTAGAAGCACAAAGAGCAAGGAAAGAGGACCTAATCAACAAATTCTCTCTCTAAAGGATTTCTCTTTTAAGCACGTTTATCTTTGGGGTCTACTGTTGATAAAATGTACTGTATTTGCATTCACTGTACTCCATTGTCTGGTATCCAAATCCTATTCACATAGTGCCTCCACCACCTGGGCTGGGGGTTGCCCTCCTCCTGCGTCCCTCCACCCCGACTGACTTCAAAGCTGACATGAAAGAGTTTCGAGTCATTTGCGCCCATGGAGCCGGAGCAAAGCAAAACCAGCTTTAGAGAAAGTCCCTTTACTGTAATAACTGCCTCGGCTGAGATATTACTCCCTTGTGCATTACAATAGGACTATTAAATCCAGGGTATTTCTCTGATAAACAGTGCTCACCAGTGCAAGGTGAGAGTAGGGAGGGTGTTAGAGGAGACATTGAAATTAAACTAGAATTGGTTTGCAGGAATATAGAGCACCTTAAGTAAGGAACAAAATTGAGCAGGCCGTCCAGTGAAAACAAGGTTTTTACTGCTCACTCAATTTAAAATCCTCCTTTTTTTACGTTCTGTCTGGCTTCATCTGCCTCAGCCTTGTGTAGATAGGTAGCTCGGATCATTAAACGTATCCTGTCCCTTCATCCCACTGGTAATTAGGAAGTAATGGAGCCTTGGCACAGAGAAATCTGAGACCATAGAGCGGTAGCCAGAGTGCTCACCGTGCCAGCACCAATCTGAGGCAGAGGAAGCAGCCTGTCCCAGTGATTTGACCTATCAGAGGCACCAAATGGCTCTGACTGGACACTCCCTTCAGCCTCCAGTGTCTCCAGGGGCCGTCTAGTGCATTAGTTCTTTGCTGCTTAGCACTTTGTTGTATTGATTTGATGTCCTCTATACATTGAGTGGAGGATGTACAGACACCATGTGCCTGTTGTATTGAAGCAGTATTATTTTAGATTCCTCATATGATAAAGAAAAGGCAAAATGCAGGTATCAAATTGGGGCTGACAGTGACAGTGTCTTGGCAGCAGGATGTGTCCACAATCCATAACATTAACTACTTAAATTAAGCTTTGATTTTCATTATTATCATGCGATCCCTAGCGTGCGAGTGTGTGAGTGCGTGCGTGAGTGAGTGTTCAACAGACCTGAAGCTTGTCCGCAGCTAATCTTGAATACTACCGGACCAATCAGCCTAATTTTTTTTTTGCACATTCATGACTATATGCTGAAGGGCCTCTGTGATTCAGAATTCTTGATACATCATGAAAAACCTTTTTTAATTATTTTTTGAGGAAATAACATGACCGTAATGGCATGACCATGATGTTTAAGCAAAAGGAAAGTGGGTATAAAATAACTGTGTGCAAAAAACCTTGAAAAACCTTTTTTATGGCTCCATGCCAGCAACAGCCATGACCAGAGAGATGTTCATCCCGTTCTTGTCAAGAACGCCATTGAAGGAATTTCTTCAAACTCAGCCCAAATGACCACTTTTACTCAAGAGTGACCTGATTAGATTTTGGTGGTCAAAGGTCAACTCACTAAACAAATTTCTGGCCATAACCCAAGAGTTCATACTCTAATTATGATAATGTTTCATACATACATACATATCTAATGGGATTAAATGATGAGATGACATTTTACATCAAAAATGGTCAACTTTACTGTGACATCACGCTCAGCTCTCAGTCAGTCCTCCGTACTCTCCAAGTGAAAACAGAACCACCTGTACATTATTCACTGGACAGGTCAATATAGTGATAAGTTACATATTAAATTCCTTCAGACTCTTCACTACATACATCACATGAGTCTGGACAGACAGGGATGTAAACTGCAACTTGACAAGTTGATGGAGACATACAACTGCGAGGCAGTAATTCTGTTTTGATCATTTTGACTGCCGTGTTTTATACGACCTTTGACAGATGACTTCCCACTATTCTTAAGTGTCCGCTAGGGGCCACAAGTGAGGTTGTGTTAATGCAGGCGGAGCTTTACAAATCTCTGCTGGTCGCATCTGGCACTTGTGGTGGCATTGCAGTAGGTGCTTCACGATCTGCATTCTACTGAGCGCACTCTCCTAGTTTAGCGTGAATCCGCTCCTTGTGTGGCTGTAGCTTGTGATGTCAGAGCAAAGCTGTGTTATGCGTAAAGGATGTCTGATTGCATTCCCCTCATGGGTAGTAGATGTATATATAATAGAGAAATCAGAAGTAATCACCATACAATCAGCAGCGGTGACTCTCTGCATGCACAGACGCCCTTATTCAGCACCGTACATGTGATTAATGATTGTGACATGAGCAAGTGTGAACCCACCCACCCATTGGTTTGTGGAAAACGAGTTATGAAGCCTCGAATTTGGCATTATGGGGGCGCCAAGCAAGTGTGGAGCTGGTGGATGAAAAATGATGAAAAATCAAATGAGTTTCAGAAAAAAAAAAGTATTACAAATATAACGACTAATGGTTAATAATTTGACATTTTTCAAGTGAAAGTTTCCTCTTTTTCTCCATTCTGCTCCAGGTGAAAGTGGAGGAGGAAGATGAGGAGGGATCAGTGGAGGAACGGGAGGAGGAAAAGGTGGAGGAGAACTGGGAGAAAGCACTGTCCGTGGAGCGCTTTGGAGACTTCATCAGTGACTCTGCTTCCACCAGTGGAGACAGGATGGGTCGGCACTACACGGAGAAAGACTTTGAATGTGAGCAAAGTACCGTGTACGCATCGTACCTACAATTACACAGTCAGTGTCTCTTCCAAACTGTTTTATAATCCAGTACGGAGTATTGATCCACAGCATTATCAAAAAGCTACTCAGAGTAAGAATGCATTTGTTTACATTCAATTGTTTAGTCCTTTTTTTAAATAATTATCATTATTTTGAATTGTTTTCCTTAAAGGGGACCTATTATGCTTTTTCCTCTTTTCTGACCTATAAATGTTGTTACAATGTTGCATACTTGTGTTAAACGATGCCACCGCGTCAAATATACTAGGTTCGTGCATTTGGAAGTGAGCCCTGCAGCTGTTTTGGATGGCTCTGAACGCTCTGTTTTGCCGTGTTTTTTATAACAGGAGGTCGGATTGACGTGAATCCGTGCCTGATTTACTAATATGGAAATGTTCCGGCATAATGCTCTGAGCCTGCCCTCTCCCCCGCTCTGCTTCGG
>JAJHUR010094447.1:0-16759 GCA_027495735.1 Lutjanus campechanus | reverse complement strand
AAAAACAGCCTACGCTCTTATTTTTATGAATAACTATAACACTTAGAAGCAACCATAGAAACAGCCAACTCTGTCGACTTCAATCGGCGCATCAACAAGTAGACGAGGAACAATCAAAGCGATCTCCTCTGCTGAAAAATATGTATTTGTGTTAAATACTTTTAATCATTTTAGATAAAACTGTGTGAGAAAGAAGATGTTCTCTGTTGGTATAACAGCAGAAAAAAAGATTATTTACAGCAAAATCAAAATGATCTTAGACTCCAGAGGGTGTATCATCTAGTGAATAATGTAATTTAATGTTCTTAATTAGCCAGAAACAACCATTAACCTTTGCACAAGCACTGGAAGTTTGTCATATCCACTTCAGGGAGCGACTGCATCTGAACAGTCATAGGACTATGCACATTATGAAAAATACTGACAAAAGCCTCAGATTTTTCTGGTCTGCAGCTTCTTTCTCTCTTTTCTTTTCTCTGTCTCTCCAGCCTCCCTGTAAATCTTCAGTGCCTATAATGATCTGCCAAGCAGGACGGCAGGAGGTGCTGTTAGGGTGGCTTTAACACTAGCTATCCACACACACACACACACACAACCACACACACACCGAGCCGGTCGTTTCCATGACGCAGCATGTCTCTGCAGGAGTCGAGAGCGCTCTGAGGGAGGGAATAGGTGACAGAGGGGAAAAAGGAGGCAGTGAAGAAGTGTGAGGATGATGAGGAGAGGAGAGAGTAGCAGAGTTCAGAGAGAGGAACGTAGGAGGGAAACCGAAGACATGCCACTCTAGTCTGCAGCTATGTTCAAATTGTATCACATCACTGTACGTCCTGACATTATTCTTACTACAGCTGGAAAAACACAGGGACTAAGAGTCTGCAGCCATGCTGCAGCTCTCTGGGGATGTACTGAGACACAGCAGCTAAATGCTAACATCAGCATGCTAACATGCTCACAATGACCATGTCAACAGTTTGATGTTTAGCAGGTATAATGCTTACCAGAATCACAATCTTGATTTAGCTTGTTAGCATGCAGATATTTGCTAATTAGCACTAAACAGAGTAGAGTTGAGGCTAATGGAAAAATTTAACCAATTGATAATTTAATTGAAGTTGCATCGGATCATCATGAGAGGGACTGTGTGTGTCAAAGGTCATGGTCATCCATCCAATAAGTAAGAGCGGCAACAATTCATTGGTAATTAAATTGAATATTAAATTAATCACACCACATTTTTATAATCGATTAATCGTTTCAGTCATTTTTAATAAGGAAAAAAGTCAAAATTGTCTGTTTCCAGCTTCTCGAATGTGAATATTTTCTTGAATGTCTGTGAATGTTCTCATTTGTCCAGGTCATTGTAATCTCAAGAAAAGATTAAATCGAAGGAAACTGGACTTGTTTATGTCTTTGAAGACGTTTCGCTTCTCATCCAAGAAGTTACATCAGTTCATGCCTGTCAGACTAGTCTGAAAGGGCAACTTAATATATAATATTACATAAATGGTAACTGGTATAACATTGTTTTTCAGCATAAGACTTTGGATTTGATATATTTTTCTCTGACCAGTAGTTCTGGCATACATTTTTGTAGTCTTGTCCCTTTTATCCCCTTTTTCTTTTATTCCACGCCTGTTTATTTATATGTGGAACCACGATGTTAAGATCGGAAACAAGATCCTGAAGAGTTTGTTAGATATAAATATTTGTGTTTAAGGATGGAAAGAGATCACCTCAGAGGAAGAAAAAATAAGAGTGGATAAATATTTTTGTTGGAGCTGCTCTTCATGTGTTTAACACTGTTTAAATGAGAATATATACAGCAGAAATACACTAATAACAGTAATGAGTAAAACCGGAGCATTTTTTCCAGCCAAAACAGCTGGAGAACTTAAATAATGTTTATTTCAAGAAGATGCTGACTGATAGTGGAGCTGTATCTTTTAATCCAGATGACGACACTGACTCCTCCTCCTCCTTCTCCTCCTCCAGCTACAGCTAACATGTTGCACTAATGGGATACTGTAGGCTAATGCTATGCATCAAAAGGTGCTGCTGCCATTAAACCCATCTAAAGCCCTTTTCAAGGCTCTGTTATGTGACAAAAACAGTTTGGGGAACAACCGGCCTCTGCGCCAGTGCACACTAGTCTCACAGCAACAAAAAGCCCCAGGATGGCGTTACAGAACAGCTGATATTGTAGCAGCGAGCAATGATTTGCTAGCCGGCGCTGCTAGTGCAGTGCGGGCTAAGGAATGCACTAGCAGCAGGACAGGGCCAAGACCAGGCCTGTACATGAGAGAAAGAAAGTGTGTGTGTGTTTGTGTGTGTGTGTGTTGCTAGGTCTAAAGCTCTCACTACAGTCTGATGATTGTTCTCGGGTGCCAACCGTGTGCCTGGAAACTCCAGCAGAAAGACAGAGATAGAAACAGAGTTGAGGAGCAAGAGAGCGATCAAAAGACCCACCAGAGCGATGAAGGAGAGACAAGAAGTGCAGCCGGCAGAAAAAAGAGCAAACTAAATACCCGAATAAAGGAGTGAAATCGCATAATAGGAGACAATAATAGCAACCAGAAGAAAAGGCTCAGCATGAATCAACAGAAATGAACCTGTCAGAGTTGAAATCTACAACAAAAGAGACATTTTACTTCTCTGTCTCTTACCATATTGTGTCAAAATGATCTCACATTATTCTAATCTGTAATTTGGCCTCATTATTATTATCATTTTTTGACTACTTGAGTGAAATGTTAAACTTCAGTAAAAAAATACCCTGACACACCTTTAAAAGGATAGTTTGGATTATTTGAAGTGGGGTTTTATAGAAAATGGTGGTCCATATGACCCCAGTTTTAGGGTTCTCTATATTTAGAATATTTTCACCGCTTTACTTTGATGTCAGACAGCCTTTCTGTCAATAAACTGCTGTTATATAAGGAAACTATTGCTCTCTTGAAAGAAACCAAGACATGACTTGCAAAACCAGTAATTGTAACTTGCAGAAAACGGGAGTTGCTGATCAACTGCTGTCTGAGTCAGTTAGCTTGTTTGTGTAACATGAAAAATAGAATAACACAAAATAAACATTTGACTTTGCATCTGCATAAACGAGGGATGTTCCTGGCGACTAATTTCCCCATTTTAATTTAGATGAGTCGACTAGTTTAAAAATATCACTCAGAAAATGGTTAAAGTTTAGCACAATTTATTAACTGATAGTTAAACACTGGCCAAAAAACAATATTGTGTGTTTTAAGTGGGGATGTGCTTGATTAGTCGACTACGATTAAATGCTGTCATCACCAGCCCCAGCAGACAGCATCCCCTCTCCCCCAGCGTGAATTCCCTGACGACCAGATGGGACAGATGACAGCTCTTAAAACCAGCGTGATTTGTCAGCATTTTGATATAGAAAATGAAAATAATACATAACCACTCAACTGAAACAATGTGTGTAACAACATTCAGCATAGACAGACGGTAACTTGAAAGCTAGCTGCTACTAGCACTGCTAACGTTAGCCACACCAGCGATGGTGGCGACAGCTAATTGTGCACATCCCTAGCCTTAAGAAAACAATACAAGCTGGCTTGCCTCGTAACAGATTCAAATAATGGTGTCACTGGGACGACACTTTTTCAGGTGATGGAAAAGATTTGTTGTTTCCCGTCATGGTTGGCACTGACCAAAGCCATGTTTTGCAGACCGTTTTAATCTGTTCTTCGTCACTTTCAAGACATTAAACTACTTCCATATGATTGACGTGTTACTATTTTGTCAATAGTTTACTCCGCTCTGGAGGATAATATGAGTTAACTTTCAATACTTGCACATAAACTCTGCTTGGCTGAAACAAACTGGGTGTGGATTAAGGATGGGCAGCAGGTTACTGTGGGCAGAGTGGCCGAAGATGCCACCTTTCTGCAAGTTCGTGCTCTGCTTGTTTGATAAATTGATCGTATTGTCCCACTTTCATTGCACTCATGGATAATGAGCATTGTTTTCGATGATTCTCGTCAAACTCATCCCAAAGTTTGTTTCATTTCCTCCTCTGTGAGTTGTGTGTGGAGATGAGGAGCTTCGCCTTGCTGACGTGCAAACAGACAGCAACACAGAGAGCAGAGGCAGCAGACTGACTGACTGTTATTGTTTCTGCTGTGTGATAGACTGTTAGATTTATCCATGATAATTAAAAATGTACAAAGTTTATCTTTGTTATCAACAGAACTTTTATCACAGTCTCGTGTCGAGATGGTTTTATCGCCCGCCCCTACCTCATCATCTAAACTCTTCATAGTTCCGGAGTTAATTCTTTGTGAATGTTTTAAAGTAAATGTAAATTCATGCAGATTAGATTACATTCTCACTGAAACTAGTAATGGATCTCAGTTTTGGGGATGAAACTCCTCAGTGCCTGTGCGGTGACACCAGGAAGATTTCAAAACAATCTCCCTTTTCCAAATCACCGCTGGCATATGGGCCCCAGTAATAAACAGTGGGGATAAGGGACAGTACATCTGAGAAGGAGTTCTGGTACATATCTGTCTTCTTGATCCCAGAACACTAAGAGGAAGACAAAGCCCTGGGAGTCAGGACCAGACCCGACAGAGAACAGATGGCCTGACACACAAACACACACACCGAGACTGTGAGATATGAACACATACGGCATGCAAAAACAAACACACAGATGACACGCTGAGACAGGAACGATATATATATATATATATATATATATATATATATATATATAACACACTGGCAGAGGAAAAGCGCACACACACACACACAAATGCAGACAAATGATACGGTTACACACAACAAAAGTACAGCACGTACACAGAAGGGCTTGTTTGTCATGGAAACACAATGTGAAGGATGATTTCCCAGCATCTATTCAACATCAAGTTGCAGTCCTTATCCCTCATCAGTCAGATTGAGAGACCGAGACAGAGAAAGACGGAAAGATAAACAGAACGAGGGAGTGTTATAACAGAGCCACAGAGGGAAAAAAAGAGATGGATTCACCGTGAAAAACAGAGGAAAACTGAAAGAGACAAACAGAAAAGGAAAGGGAGATAATATCAGAACAGGAAGCAAGTGAGGCTGAGCCAAACTGCTCTCCTGTCCTGTGTTATTGTCTCTGTTTATTGATCAAATTCACTTCGACAGGAAAACACTGTTGGCTCGGTGACCCTCTGCTCCGGTTAAATAAGGAAATGAGAGAAAGTCCTGCGTCATCGCTGATAGTCACTGCCTGAGTGGGTGAAAAGCTCAAAAATCTCTGCCAGACTGTATCTCGATTGTACTTGAAAATACAAATGCACAAATAATGACGGACGTTCTGTCTACTGCATATTGTGGATATGCACAAGAGTTTTACCTGATCAGATTTAATGACTGATGACTGATTGATTACCTGATCAGTTTAATGACTGACACTCAAGTTTGGGGAGTAACAGATTACATGTAATGGGATTATGTAATTAGGATACATAAAAGACGTAATCAGATTACAGATATATTTAGTGAAAAAAGGCTTCACTGGGTTGAAATTTCACCTTGAGTTTGGCTTAAACATGAAAGCTTTTGGATATCAAAATAAGTTTTAAGAATTTAAAGGATATGAAGTGCGTTTATCCAACGTTTTACATCCACTTTGCAAATTCTTGCTGTGGTCTTGCAGACCATTGTCCATTTACCCGGCCCTGGGCTGGTGTGAAAGCTGTCAATCAAACCCTGGTGTGGACCAGACAATCGGTCCTGAAAAGGTGGGTATTGGTGCGGTTCCAATTGGACTCTGGTGCGGTTTGTTTGTGGTGTGAAAGCAAATGAACCAACCGCAGGATTTTAGCACGATTTCAAAAGTTAAACTATTAATAAATCCATCTGCTGAGTGTGAAATTGGTTCAGGAGATGATTATATAATAGATCCGTGTAAGACGTATAGCCTGTATTTATAAAACTCATTTGGTAACAGATACACACTTCAGCACAGGTATTCTACCTGATTAACGGGTCAAAAGCTTTTCAAACTGCTTTGCTTGTGTCCTACTCCGTGTGCTTTGTCCATGTATGTGACAGCGATCTCACAGTAATACAGCTGAACGTCGCACACGTGAAAAAGTCGAGTGAAAGGCAAGATGCACTCCCTTTCTTTCTCTCTCTGAATGAGGGAAAACACGTCCTGGTGTTTTTCTGGTTATTCTTTTCTTCTCTTAACAAAATTTCCGTAAATTCAATATATATACAAATACAGTAGGGCTGGTAGAAGCTGCACTGCAGTGTGAGGTCTCTACACACATACGAGCCACAGCAGGTCAGCGAATTGGCTGTCACACACAGGTGTACAGTGTACTGTCGGCTGCAAGACGCCTCCTTTTCCATTCTGACTCTATCTGTCTTGTCATTGTTCATAACATGTAACGATTTGCTAAATAATGCTTCTAACTTGTGAGCTCTTAAATAAACATATCTGCTGCATAAACTTCTGTCAGTCACCAGAATTTATTTCCCTGCGTGGATCCTGATGATGCAGGATGACAATCACCAGAACAGTCCAATCAGTGAGTTACCTGTCAGTCTGTAAAACTCCTCTTGGTTTGTTTGTAAAAAGTCAGTGTGAACACGAACCGGACCAGAGCTGAGATGCAACAGTGATTCTGTTTTTTCTTTTGGTCCGGACCAAATAAACCAAACTACAGATTAGATGTGAAAACACCCTAACTCGAGCCAGACGAGCACAAGATTTCCCCCTGTAGCAGCCAATAGGAATTATGTCTAACTTTACAAAAATAAAGTTGTTCAAAAGGGAGAACTGCCCTTTGAGGCAAGTACTGGTCTAACTCCTGTAACATACAGGCTAACTACACCCTACTTCACATTCACGTAGGAGATTCAAGCCGACAAATCCTCCATTTCACAGCCTCTTCCTCACAACTCTGCAGCTGACACATGAAGCCAAAACTTCAAACTCCTACAGGTGGAAACTGAATCTTTGCAAATGTGCGGATGGATTTTACATTGCAGAAATGTTAACAATAGAGTGAGGTTAAGCTTAACTGTATATAATTCCTACCAAAACGCTATAATCCCACAAAGGCTGAGGCCCATTTCGTTATCGACAGAGCGGCTCCAGGTTTCATCCTTTGATGACAGCATGAAGTCTTTGTTGGGTGGTTTTTGTAGCTTTGAGCAACGTTCTGTCATGTTCGTTTTTCTCAGATCACAGGAAGAAACGGAGCTCCTCACATTTTACACGTTGCTTTAGTGCTGCTGCCAATATGTCCTGTTATAAGGCCTTTCATGTGTCTCATGTGTTGTATGTTGATGTATGTCTTTTATCATGTCGTTTAGCTTCAGGACTGATGTCTTGACCTCTGACCTCTCTGTGGAAGAGGTTAAGTGAGAAGAGAATTTACCTTTCAGGATCTATAAAGCAGTATGACGCTATAATTATCCATCATGTAGGTAATTTGCTTTAACTAATGTGCATAAAAAGGAGGATAAATGATATTAGAGAGCACAGTTAGTCATCAGGCTCTCAGATATTAATCATGTACAGTAATTGTCTGTGCAGCCCACAGCTTTTTACAGAATGTCATTGCAGGAATATTCATAACTTATTAGATCTGAGTACATATAAACAAGGATTATGCAAGGCTACAAATCCACCCACTTGATGTCCTACATATAGAAGCTATTCACAGCGAAGGAGCTTGTTTTTAGAGGAAGCCTGAAGACATGAAGGACTTTGTTTTCCATTTTATTCGCCTACACAAACATACAGTAGCTATATCACAAACTGAGTGTTTCTTTCTTGCTATTGTTTGCACATTAAGGCAACACTTAAATACTATAGAGAATATATAAGCACTATATAAACATTTAATAAACTTTCTATAATGCAGTGGTAAGCACATGAATGTTTATGGATGTACGATGAAGGCGGAGTTGTCAACAAATATCAACAATAATCCATATGCGGACACCTGTAAACAGATAATGAATGACGATGTGATCACAGGGTTTAGTCCAGGCATTTTACCCAAAAGTATGAGACAACCTCACACAAATTACAACATAGACAAACTCAACAGACCAATTTGTTCTGAACGAGAGGAAAAAAAAGTCTTAAGGCATCGTTTGAAGGGACAATTTTGAAAATCACCTAAATATGACCCCATTAAAATGTTGTTTTACTACAGGGGATTTTGTGAGAAAAAAGGGTTGAACCTCACACAAATTACAACAGATAATGTGACAAATGTTTATTACTTATTTAAGTCTCCTTTAAAACATATAAAAAGTCCTAAGAGATCCAAGTGTCGGTTCAAAGGGATTTCTTAACTGTACCCTGATATCACTTTTCTGCTTCCTGAAATAATAATTTAAATCGGCATCACTATATTCGTATACTTGTATAGAAGGCAACAAAAATTGGCACTAATCCACATAAATGTTGGCATTGATTAACTTAAATAAAAATAAAACATTAAATTAAATATCACTCTCAAAATGTTAATGACTGCCAAACCGGCACTAATTAACATAAATGTTGGCAACGATGAACATGTATTTAAACATGTCAGCTTTTCAGTAAATACAGAGATAGAAAACTATCCCACAAGATCATTTTGACCCACTTATACATCCAACGGTTAAGCACTTCCTTTTGCACATTCACTGTACTGCATCCAGCTCCATGTCTCACTTAAAACACAGTTTCTGGTGGATCATGGACATCACTGAACCCTTTGTGAAGACATCAGACAAGAGGACATGCATAAATCAGATTATTCAGTATTATTCTATTCTTTCCCCCACTTGGATTTCTTAAGACTTCATGTTATAAATTACATATTTATGAAACTGGAGCAGTTGACAGATTATGTTGCAGTTTGTCTGAGGTCATGTCGTATAATGCCTGTGCTAGTATTCACACACGGTTGTAATAATGTAAATATCTTCATACTTCAAAATGTCCTTATAGCTGCATACAACTACATTATAGAGTGTTCTAAACCAGCCAATTACAGTGCAAAGGAAACTCTGTGTGTATGTATGTTTGTCCTTCAGTTTTCTCAACAACCACTCATCTGACCCACTCCACATTTAGCGAGTGAACCGCTGAGGACCCAAGGGAGTGCAGTGTGTAAAATTAAGTGCACTTTGGCCACGGTGATGCTATAACAACAGACTTTATGTTTTGCCCTGTACATTTTGAACCTAAGTCTCAAAAAACACAATTATTCTTTTGCAGCAGGATTCTGAGAGTCCAGCAGACCATACATGTAAGCCACGCCCCCTTTCTGTCTCCATTTAAGGGTTTCATAATGGGAGGTGGGTCTCCCTATTGGGGCTCCAAATAATTTCAGGGGAGCTTCAGTTAATGGAAAAGAAAAAAATATTATATAAGTTATCAACAGGAGATCACATAAATAGCCTACATGTGTTTGATTTGGTTACAGAGAGTTCAGAGATACAAACCCAATTTACCCAGTTTCTCAGAAACTAATAAACGTCTTTTGGCAGACCTTTTTTTTATGCATTTGGTGCAGACTGAAGTTTTGTTATAATAGCAGTACTAGCCTGTCTTGGCTCAATTGTTGAGTGCCTGTGGTATCAAATAACATAATCATGATCCCGTAGAGATCCAGGAATTGAGCAAAACTGCAAGTTTACTAAGGGAGTGGCACCTTTTACCAATCTTTCTCTGAGGGGAGGCCAACAGTCTCAGACTTTTTGAAGACCATTTTAAATTTTGTCCAAACTGGTTTTTTTTCACCACCACTCCTGCAAATATTTAGCATTCATGACCAAATCTGGCACAGAGCATCTCTAGACCACCCTGGATTTTTGGTATTCCATCCAGTTTTGCTATAGTTGGTCCTCAGTTTGCTGTGGGCAGTGCTTATATTACAAAAAATGTCATATCTCCTGAATGCTTTGTGCTATAGCAACCACATTTGGTAGACATGTGTAGATATGATGTCTGAGAGGCCATGGCCAATTTGGTTCATTTTGGCCTATAGGTGGCGCTCTAGCAGCATCATCTACCTATACAGGAAGGAATCTCTGTCTGTCTGTATGAATGCATGCATGACTCAAGGGAGTGCAGTGTTGAGTGTGAAGTCAATCAGATTGGACTAAAGCTCACAATTCATACTTTTAATGCAAATGATCGAGTCTGAATTTTATTGACCATTTCATTTCCTACAACATTTTATTTGATCTTTATGCTATTAATGGTTATGTAATTTTTTGGAGGGAAACATCTCCAAAATAAAAACGTGAGAGCTACAACCTGAAAGAGAGCAAACACTGTGTTTTGATCCTGACAGCGTGCTCTGGTTCTGCCACGACCGACAGCACCAGCTCTCATCAAACTGTCACAGCTCTACTGCCCCATGAAGCCGCCGCATCTGAAAAAATAAACTGAGGACGTTTTCAGGATGTCAGGAAATATGACTTCACGGGAGCTGCCGACACATCCGAGAGTGGCAACTTTCAAAACAAGCCTGCCTACCACTGTGAATGCAGACAGGGCGGTAAACAGATAGACATGAGCAGAGAGGGTGGATGTTCAATTTAAAACCTGAAACTTCCATGTTTTTGAAGACAGAGGCTTTGGTATCTGCACTCCTGATTTAGCACATCAGTCAACACATTTCTACCTTCGCTAACACAAACCTGGAATATTTCCTGAGCATCTGAAACTCTTAGCCACAAAAACACAGTCGCAGACAGGCTTGGGGAGTAATGGATTACAAGTAACGGGATTGTGTAATGAGGATACAAAAAGGTTCTGGTTTTCTGTTACAGTTATAGAAAAGAGAGGTAAACAGATTTATTCAAAATGAGATTACAATTTTACCATTGACTACCATGTGCAGTGTGCACACAGTACAACACTTAATTGAGTCTCACAACAACTCTGGTCTCACAGTCAATTCATTATCACGGCCTCTAGAGAAAAAAATGCTTCACTGAGTGGACATTTCAACATAATTTTGTCTTTAAATCAGGAAAGAGGAACAACATCACAGTAGATTAACAGTTCTGTCTTAAGCTGTGAAAATATTGTCATTATCCAAGAACTCAACATACTGTATAATTTAATTTAAATTTAAATTTCTAATTTAATTTAAAGAAACTTTTACAGCTAAGACCAACCACTGACATTAACTACACAGACCAACCGCTAACAACTGCAACTGCTAATGTTAGCTACACAGACCAGCTGTTAAGGTTAGCTTCTCAGACCAACCGCTAACTACTCAGATCAACTGCTAATGTTAGCTACACAGACCAGCTGCTAATGTTAGCTACACAGACCAACTGTTAAGGTTAGCTTCTCAGACCAACCGCTAACTACTCAGATCAACTGCTAATGTTAGCTACACAGACCAGCTGCTAATGTTAGCTACACAGACCAACTGTTAAGGTTAGCTTCTCAGACCAACCGCTAACTACTCAGATCAACTGCTAATGTTAGCTACACAGACCAGCTGCTAATGTTAGCTACACAGACCAACTGTTAAGGTTAGCTTCTCAGACCAACCGCTAACTACTCAGATCAACTGCTAATGTTAGCTACACAGACCAGCTGCTAATGTTAGCTACACAGACCAACTGTTAAGGTTAGCTTCTCAGACCAACCGCTAACTACTCAGATCAACTGCTAATGTTAGCTACACAGACCAGCTGCTAATGTTAGCTACACAGACCAACTGTTAAGGTTAGCTTCTCAGACCAACCGCTAACTACTCAGATCAACTGCTAATGTTAGCTACACAGACCAGCTGCTAATGTTAGCTACACAGACCAACTGTTAAGGTTAGCTTCTCAGACCAACCGCTAACTACTCAGATCAACTGCTAATGTTAGCTACACAGACCAGCTGCTAATGTTAGCTACACAGACCAACTGTTAAGGTTAGCTTCTCAGACCAACCGCTAACTACTCAGATCAACTGCTAATGTTAGCTACACAGACCAGCTGCTAATGTTAGCTACACAGACCAACTGTTAAGGTTAGCTTCTCAGACCAACCGCTAACTACTCAGATCAACTGCTAATGTTAGCTACACAGACCAGCTGCTAATGTTAGCTACACAGACCAACTGTTAAGGTTAGCTTCTCAGACCAACCGCTAACTACTCAGATCAACTGCTAATGTTAGCTACACAGACCAGCTGCTAATGTTAGCTACACAGACCAACTGTTAAGGTTAGCTTCTCAGAGCAACTGCTAACTACTCAAATCAACTGCTAATGCTAGCTACACAGACCAGGTGCTAATGTTATCTGCACAGAACACCTGCTAATGTTAGCTACACAGAACAACCGCTAAAGTTAGCTATACAGAAATCCAGTTCACTCTAACCTTGTCAATACTACTACTACTAAACAATATTTTGGACTGTAGGTGTTGATGCTGGTAACTGGGATGGTATGTGGGTAAAAACACAAGCCCCAGAATAAGTTTACTGTGCGTTTAAGTGTTAAGTGTTACTAGCATAATGTTACTTAGCGGAGTGAATTTAAATGTGCATAGTTACCACCATTAATCGAAACGTGTATTAATGCATAACAAAGAAATAAGGAGCTGAACAAAGAATTAATGAACATAAAACATTATATTAGACTAAACTTATTTCACCATATTTAGTAGTAAGGTAATTTAAAGTAACAGAAGGTAATCAAGTCACATTGCTTTAATATTGCGATACTTGAATTATGTTACTGACTACATTTTCTAACAAGTAATTAGTTATTTTATTGGAATACATTTTTAAAGTAACTCTGCCCTGCACACAGACTTCTCCAGGCCAAAAATGTCACTTCTGCTCAGAGGAAAATAATAAATAAACCTCTCTCGCTGCTTACTGATGGACAAGCTGCTTCAGAGTACAATATCGTTTTGACTTTTATGAGGATGCCTGTGCATTGAAATGTTAATTTGCACCCCAATAGTCGGGCAGGTGGCTTGTCTCATGTTGACAACTTAAAAGCGACAGATTCAATCACCACAGCCGCCAATGTGTGTCCATCAACAGTCTCTCTCTCGTGTCCTCGAGCAAGACACTGAGCTTTTATCTCCTCGTTCACTTCAAGTCGCTGCGGGTGCGAGTGTCAGCTTAATGCCTGCAAATTGTCAACGTTATGAACAAATATCCGCATACATATAATCTGCGTGCTAAATTTCCATGTAATATCTGTCTTCTGAGCGTCACATGTAGCTGTAATGATGAGTAGCAGGGTATGGATCACCTTCCAGCAGGACAGACAACCATTATCATCCATCCTCATCTCACTAATGATGAGGATTGGCAGTGACAGGCCTCTCTCCCAGTCGCTCATCAATGACACTGACAGAGCTTCTCTCTCTCTTTCCAGTTCTGCCATCATGTCTGTGCCTGTTTTCTTTCTCCTCCTTTATTTTACAGTACACTAGTAAGACATAACAAGCTGTAAATTGTATCAAATTAGACAAAAACTACAAATAAAATGTTTATTCGGCAGTATTAGACCTTTTATTAGAGGCAATTACACATTACAACAGAAGTGTACCGTGAACTAAAGTCTATTATTTCCCACAATTAAACTCCTATTAGACTTTATTAATTCAAAATTTAGACTAAAGCTTTGGAGAGACAGAAACCATGTTTGATTGAATGCCTGCAAACATCAATGGTTATAATAGTGCTTAAATAATACAACTTAAAATAGTACAAAGTATTCTTCTCAAAAACTACTCAAAAGGGACTATTTCCACCACTGAACTTGTCTCCTCCGGTTCTACAGGCTAAAACAAGGTGATTTAGTTATTACAGGAAAGCTGAGAGGAGGTCTGCATAATTTACAGTGATGACATTTTTATAATATCCAGTCTTGCTGCATCTCTCTCCCTCACTCTTCCTGCGTTTTGCCTCTCCGTCTCGCTCTGTGAGTGATGTTGCATTGCCAACAGATTGATGCATCAGATCAGACCTGCTGGGCTGAGCCGCAGTCAACTCCTATTAAAGATTTTACCTTCGCACCTGGCACCTGAGCAACACACAGCAAATGTATGAAAACACTGATGATGGAGGGATAAAGATGGTAAAAGAAAATGTACCACACCAGCATGGAAAGGAGGCTGACCACAGAAGAATGAAACAGCACTCTTGATGCATCAATAATTTATCTAAGACAAAGTTTCTGCACATAAAGTCTCTATCTGTGCAAAATGAAGCAATAATGTCCTGAGATTTCCAACTTTTATAATGTCTTGCTCGTTCTGTTATTGCATTTTGCCCCAAAACGCAGCCTCAAATAAATTATTGATGCATCAAGCCTACGAATGTGCTGCGAGCTGCTATGGACACACAAACACACACATATGTGGCATATGTTCTGCCAATGAGGTGCATTTGATCAGTTTGGAAACACTGCAAACACTGCAGGGCGTACACCCGCCCACGCACACAGACATACACACACAAACAAACACACAATGTACCTAGCTCTTTTAGCAGGGAGCCGTTCTCTGACTTCAATCTCTCCTTTTTCTTCTCAGGACTACTCTTCCTCCTCTCCTTTCCTTTCTCCTTCACTCCATTCTGCTTCCTCTTTTCTCCCTTCTGGGTTTTCTCTGCAGGGAGACACAGAAGGGATTTAGTTGATTTATTCAATTTAAGCTCGATTTAGCTGGAGAATGTCACTGAGCCTGGGGAACTTCTTGCTTTCAGGTGGAATTTGAGTGAAAAAGTAGCATACAAAGAAAATTAAAGTTAGAGAAATATAATGCCAAAATATAATCTGTTGTTCAAAGTCAGGTTGTTTGTTGATGTGTTAGCAAATTGTTTTATCATCATCATGAAAACAGATCTAAATCTAATTTTAGCTTTGCAAGAACATAAAAATATGTTTGACATTTGGTTGTACACATTGGTAACAAGCCAGAGGGAGAAATATATGAAAAATAAGAAAAACAGCAGAGAAAAGAAGCACAACAGATGTTAGCCATTTTAAAAAAAATAAAAAAAATAAATCTATCACTGCTTTACCTTGCCACCAGGCAGACTTTTCCAACGGGAAAATAATATTTCTACCACTCTACCTTGAAGTCAGACAGCCTTTTTTTGACAGAAAACCACCATTTTTATAAGCCAGATAACACTCTCTCCAAAACAACCAGACTCCTGAAGGAAAAGCGGTCATTTTACCTTGCAGAACACAGTTGTTATTGGTCTGCCGCCGTTTGTTTGTTTGTGCTATCGGGAGACTTCTGTGTTTTAAAAGGATAGTTCAGATTCACTGAATTCACACAATAACAAACAAACTAACCGCTCTGCTCTGTGGTGTTCCCCAAAGTTCTGTCCTGGGCCCGAAGTTGTTTACTTTGTACTTGCTTCCTCTTGGGTTGCTAATAAGCAATTTTAAGGTATTGTCCACAGCCTAGGTGTCTCTGTCCACCAGGCTTTGTGTCTTGACCAGCATGCAAACTGTTTGGTTTACTTACTTGTTTCTATCAGCGTAGAAACATCGTTTAACTCAGGCCCCACAGAACTCTCTTTCCAAAACAACCAGACCAGACTTTACCTTGCAGAACACAGTTGTTATTGGTCTTCCGCTGCCTCAACCTGTTTGTTTGTTTGTGCTATTGTGTGACTTCTGTGTCTTGAAAGGTTAGTTCAGTCATTGAACTCACAATAACACAAACTAACAAGTTGTGGCAGTGGTAGTCCAGCAACTCACATGTTTAGTGTATTAAAATAACTGTTTTTCCTTAAGGAGTAAGCAATATTTAGCTTATATAACAACGGTTTCCTGCTGGAAAAGGCTGCCTGACAGCACGGTAAAGCAGTGAAAACATTCTGAATATAGAGTACACTTAAAATGATTTTTTTGGGTGGGTATTTTTTTAAGTCGCTAAAATATGTATTGCTGCTGACCCTGTCCACAGCAGTTTATTATTTAGCTTCCGACGCCGGTACTCCTGCTGGGGGCGTGTCGACCACCATCTACTGTAGATACTGTAATACACTGACTATCAATAGTACCTCATACAACTCCCATTTTCAAACAGCACCTTTAAAGACACACTGACTGATTGTGTTGGATTGTGTTCTAGACAACTTAAAGTCTGATGGAGAGATGCTTTGACAAGACTTCATCCAGCTGAAGTCGTTCTCAAAGGCCAGTGAAAGTTTTGCGGTTGCAGGAAGAAGGTGTCATGGTGACAGAGCCGTAGTTAATCTTCAGTGGCACATTTACTCCTCTGCTCTACCCAGATAAAACCTAAATGCCCGGGCTGCATGTTAATTCTTCTTCTAAAGGTTCTTAAGTATTCTAGCTCAAGTTTGAGGGTGAGACTGTCAAGATTCAAGACCCATGTGGCCATGGTGAACAATACGTCAGTTAACATCAGAGTTAAAACTAGAAAACAAAGACTAGTCATGGGGTTATATCTGTCTGTGTGTGTGTGTTTGTGGATGCACTGTTTTGGATGTTCTTGTATCTCTGTAAGTAAAAATCAAACCATCTAGTCGACCTTTCATACTTTTTGACAAAAAAACAAAAAAAAAACAAAACATAACAAAACAAAAACAAAGCCCTGTCAGATCACTGTCAGATGCTGCCTCTCAGGAAAGAGACCACGCACATACTGTATGTAAATACAGTATACATACACACACATATATATATATATATATATATATATATATATATATATATATATATATACACATACATATACAGTATATATAC
>JAJHUR010094446.1:17650-37810 GCA_027495735.1 Lutjanus campechanus | reverse complement strand
GCATTTATTCTTTTGTGATGTATCTTGCTACTCTCTGTATATTATATATACCATTGTATAAAAGTCTGTTAATTAAAGTATTTTATGCACAAACTTTCTACAACCCCTTGGTTGCACTTCTTCAGGTCATAGACCACTTATGATATTTCTTGTGCCCCTAATGTATAATGTAAATGTATTTTAATTCCTTTGTCTGCTTCATACTCTATTTGAGTGTTGGTTTTAATATGTTTCATGATGAGCCCAATGAAGGCCAGAGCTGAAACGCATCGGTTTGAAAATAAAGTTGCTTGACGTACTACAAGTGTGGCTGAGTTTTGTCCTATCTGCACTAATGAAAACCTTCAATAGCTTAATTTCAAATAGCTTTTGACTTTCTAATATAAAACTTAGTGTAGCTTTGAACATTCACAACAGGTAAGATGAAAAATTAGCAAAGGCTTGTCAAGGGTTGGGCTCTGGTTCCCTGTCTGCAAAATATCCAGATTTGACAAGCTCTGTCACTAATAAATCTCACATGGAGCCTTTAATCTCTCCTCCTTGTTTTATTTATTAGTAAAGAGAAGCGCAGACAACATTTAGGTAACATAAAGAGGCTTCTGATTTATGACTAACACAGAATACCACATTTAAAATGACACCAGTGGTCGACTACATTAGCTGGAGCTAACTAATGCAAATTCCGTTACGGTTACAGTGCACGGAAACTTGTGGGTGTTGTCTGGTCAATATGCTCTTTGCAAGCCGGTGTCTTTGTGTGGCTTGAGAGCAAAAAGAAACATAACTCTGTGTGCCAATCTATGACCGCAAATGGGCTGTGAGTTTTTGTAGTTCAACAAGATGAGCAGAGTGGCAACTCCTCTCTAGAGGAATGATCGTGTCAAATGCAGTGTCTCAATTAAAATTTAATGCATATCATATCAATAGTTTAAACTCATAACGGTTATGCATTGGGATTTTTAGTATTTGTGAAAGTGTGCAGGCTACACCTTTTATTTCAATATATTAGATACATTAATAAACATTTCATTTTATGCTACTTATAGGTGCAATAACCAATTCTGGAGAAAGACAGTTGACTGTTGAGACTCATCCCAGGGCGTCAAATTTCCACCACTTTGGAATTGTGGTTGGAAGATGGTTGATTATTGAGTCACATTCCTAGGTCATCAAATACTGACAATCTGGGAATGAGACTCAACAATCAACAATCTTGCCGACCTGCGATTGGCCAAAGTCTCTCGTCATGACCAACCCGTGCTAATAAGGTTGTCAAAAATCAAAATATCGATACAATTTCAATACCACATGTTTAAAAACAATACAACATTAACACTTCATGGTATCAAAAGTTCCAAAGCTATAAAGAAAAGTGCTTATTCAAGACCTTAGTTCAGTTCAGTCTTTATTGTTCTGCCTAAAATTTGGCTTGTAGCAAAACCAGACAGTGTTCATTGACTTTTTCTGTTCCAGCACAGTGTGCAGGTTGTTAAGAAAAACAAAACAAAAAATCCTATTTTGTGTGCCCAGGACTTATTTTTCTTTTTGCCCTGGTATTGAATGAGGTATTGAGTATCATTTTTTTTATACTAGTATTGTACTGAAGTTGAAAAATGATGATACTCTGATAACACTACTTTCTAAAGCCTAAAAGTTAGAGCCAAGAGAAGTTTTGTTCATACCACCAAATTACATTATATACATAATGGTTATTATGGGATTTTGGCCCAATAACACCAAAATAAAACTGCCTACCCCGGCTTTAACTCCATGTTGTGAACCTTAATTAGGTTACCAAAAAAAGATGTAATGTGTCTAGCTTCTCAGCCAACAAAAGCCGATTACAGATCTAAACTGAATCTTTGATACTGGTCATTTCTAACTTCAATTAAATGAAAATGATGAAAGCTACGCCTTATTAAATTCTAAAGGATTTGGATTAGATAAGAGGATTTGATGCTAGATTCAGATTTGATAAAATGCTATCAAACCCCTCTTTGTAGTCTTACCGAGCGTCTCACAGCTGGTGTTACGAGAACACTGACCACTGTCCTGCTCCATGGAGGAGAGCTGCTCGTCAGACTTGCTCAGCTTCCCCATGCTGCTGCACGGAGACAGGCGCGGAGAGTCGCCCCCGTAGGACTGGCTCCCCCCAGAGAAACGCCTCTGTAGGAACTCCTGCTCGTAGTCCTGCTGCTGCACAAACAACGAGTCAAGTCAAGCCAAGTCAATTTTACTAATACAGCACCAAACCATATCAGAAGGGCACTTTTCATATAGAGCAGGTCTAGACCAAACTCTTAATATTATTATTTACAGAGACTGATTGGTGTCATCTGACTTGCTTGATAGATATAAATGGGTAATCATCTGCATAACAATGAACATTTGTGTAGTGTTTGCAAATAGTATTGATGAATAGAATTCGTGCTGAAGGTGCCCCATAATAGACCATAATCCCTCACCTGTCTGTGGACGCTGCAGGGCAGGCTGGAGCCGCGGCTCATCGGGGCAACCACTGCAACCCGCGTAGGCGAAGGGGCTGACTGACGCTTCTTAGGAGGAAGAGCTGGTGGGGGGCTGTTAATAGATAAACAGAGGCGGAATAAAATAACAGTAGAGTCTGATGTTTTTGTCTCAGAAGCATAGTCAACATGGACAATCAGGCAAGCACGCAAAACATGGCTTTCTCAGACATGTATGCACACACGAATCCATGTATGAGTACATGAACACACACATTATCATCCCTCCTGTGGAGTAGTGAGATGAGAGTGAGGGTGTTTCATGTTAGCCTCTCTCAGCTATGACATGAAGCCGTCCTGCTTGTCAATCCTAAACTCTCTCAGCGAGTTAATACCAGGTCAAAATGGGGGCGAAGAGCGGAACATAAGGCACCATGATATGGAGGTCGGGTCAGTCACACACTCTCATGCACTGAACGGTCTTCTGATTGGATGACGAGTTCTTCAGGGAATGTCCAAGTCGACACAAAACACTGGGGTAATGCAACCATGCAATTAAAAATAAAACACTTTCATCCAATCCAGAAGCTTTATGAGGGTCTAGGGTGGGATGTTATAATGGAGACAGATGATCCTACAGGCTAACATACTTCTCCTTCTGAGAGGGTCTCCTTTGGCCAGCGTCAGCACTCAACTGAGCTCTGTTCCCAGAATCCAAAGGGAAACCAAAGATGAAACACATTGAGAGAGACAGCAGAAAGAGTAAGACAGGAGGAGACAGAGCAACAAACAACCCAAAGTGCACCATGTTTAAAACCTAGTGTGGAAGTGATGAAAGACTGTGAGGAATGTGGAATTTGAGAATTTGGATTGACAGTTCTGAAGCTGGATTGCATGAGAAAATATGCCATTTTTGATTTTCAAAATCAAAAAGGTCTAAATCAGTGAAAATGAAAGAAATATACAGAAATCCCCCGCACATACCCACATCCTAAAAGCCTTCCTTATTCCTCATTTGATATTTGTAAAACATGTTTCACAAATGTTTAAAAATAAGTTCATCTCAAATACAGAATGGGCACTTCTGCTTTTGTGGCAACAGTGCAAACGGTCACAAAGTTCCTGTGGCCACATCATCACCAAGTCTCATCTTTGCTTCTTTTTGGATGGAGACAAAATGGAAAAAAGAAACCTTGAACTGAAATAGAATCTCCTATTCAGTCTTGCAACAATCTGAGAAATCCCTTATGACACTTGGACATCAACTAAAAGAGCTACATGAAGTAAAAGTACTCCCCCATTAGTTTCAGTAAATATTTCAGCCCACTATTAACTTTCACTTTGACCACATCGACCTTTTCAGAATTTTCAGAGCTGCATCCATTAATTAGGAATAGTTTAATGAGGTACTTATTGATAGCAGATAGCGGGCGAAATGCCCCTTGTTTGGAGAGGACCACCTGCACGGAAGCTAAACAATGTACTGCTGTGGACAGGGTCAGGAGGAAAATGTATTTTAACCACTTTAAAAAAAAATCAAGTGTACATTATATTTAGAATATCACAGAAAATGGGACTTGCTGGGCTACAACTGCCTCCATTTATTAGTTTGTTTGTGCTGTGGTGTGACTTTGGTGAACGCAAACTAACCTCTAAACCACCAAAGTCACGCAAAAACTCAAAGAAATTAACTGATTGGGGCAGCAGAAGACCAGCAAGTCCTGGGTTCTGCAAGATGAAATTACTGATTTTTCCTCTGGAGTTCAGTCAGTTTGGAGAGCGGTATGTAACAGTCAGAAAAGGCTGTTTTACAGCAAAGTAAAGCAGTGAAAGTATTCTAAATACAGCCTTCATTTAAAGTGCTACAGATTTTTTTTAGGTGGATTTTTTTTCAAATGGCTAAAATACCTTTTGTTGCAGACCCTGTCCACAGCAGCATAGCTCAGGACTCCTGCTTCTCCAAACTTTGGGTGTGCCGACCGTCATCTACTGTAGGCAATACACTGACTGTATAAGTACCTCATACAACTTACCACTTCAATTTATCCAAACTATGCCTTCAAGTTAATATTTGAACCCACAATTACTTGTACTCACTCTACTTTTCTACTCACTTTGACAAAAAAACACCTGAATTTTCAGAATTGGATTCATTAACTGTAAAAAAAACAAAAAAACAAAAAAAACAACAACCCCAAAACATCTTTAAATAAAGAGGATGTAGAATACTTCAGCTGCAGTTGTACTATGTGTTGTCCTCACCTGAGCTCTGCCATTTTGGCTTCAGGAAGGGGGGGTTTGGGAGGGGCTACATCCTCATCTGGTATGTCAGAGGCAGCCTCTGCAGGAGCAGCTGCCGGAGCAGTCTTATTCGAGACCTCCTGCTCCCGATCTATCAAGGGCATCTCCGATGACACGCTGCTACACAGATAAAAGCTGTCTGAGTGAATGAACTACTTCAAGTGTCTGAATGAGCGTGTTTGTATTCCGGAGAGCACACGATGTACTCACCTCTCCGCTGTGGTCGTAGCAGGAGGTGCTGGTTTGTTAGGGGTGGTGGGTGACGGCTGCTCCTGTTTCTCTATGGTCAGCTTCACCAATTCCTGTTTGTAGAAAACACAACACAGCCAGTTCCAGTGGCGCCACAGGAGGACATAGAAAACATGATTGACAACAGTTAGTCCATTACCAAAGGGCCTACCTTTACTCCATCCAGCACTGCTTTGATGACACTGGTGACAGATGCCACATTTTCCTTGTCCTCCAAGTCGATGCCATCCAGCATCACCTGGTCTGCCCAACGGATGAGGTTGGCCAGGCTCTGATACACACGGTTATGGCAGGAAGACAGTGCCGAACTGTTGAAACGGTGTGAGAACAGGGTTGGGGCGAGGGTAAGTGTAGAACAAAGCATTGAAGGGGGAAAAGGCAAGAGGAATTCAGGAAGTAGAAAAAGAAAAGCACCACATGGAAAAGATGAAAAAAGGAGATGGTACAGAAACCAGAGGTGCAGAAATGAGAATGATGCAAGACGACAGAAGGGTGTGAAAAAAAAGGACAAGCACATGTTAGACTGGAGGTGACAAAAATCACATGGAATCAAGAACACATGATGCACTTCCATCCTCTATCTACTATCTATGAACAGGGTTCCTTCATACACCTTCCTCAAAGACAAATTCAAGCACTTTTTAAGAATTTAAGGTGCATTTTCAAGCTTTTCAAGCACCTTACAGCTGTGATAAATTACACACAATGATTGTTTTACTATTTCAAATTATTTCACTTTTTCGTCACATCATCTATTCAGTAAAGTACTTTGTAACCTTGTTTAGATAAGTGCTATACAAATAAAGTTATTATCATTTTTAAAAATCACATGTTATTCTCCTATAAATAATACAAATTATGTTTCGTTATAGCATTCTACAGAGTCAACTTAAAGGAAAATAGAAAAAAAAATAATGTTTCAAGATGTCCAGTATCCCACTCATTTTATTTTATTGTCTAAAAGGTGAACAATTCAGTCAGATATTGAGTCATGAAAGTAATGCAATTACAGTCTCAAGCAAACCCAAGCACTTTTCATACCTTAAAAACTCTTCATTAAGTGTTTTCAAGGATGTCCAGCACCCGCAGGAACCCTGTATAAAACTACATATTTGGGGAAGCATTTGTTAAGGAAGTGCAGGTATGTCTGCCTACAAGTTTGGAGGTAAGCTATCGAGTGTAGACAGAGGAATGTGTAACCACACGGGGAAGCGGGGTGTTGTTTCTGCCTGTAGTGAACAGTGCGTTCAGACCCAACACTAAGGTGTGGCACAGGCCTGTACCAACATGCTGCAGCTGATTCACAGCGCTGGAATATCCATCCACTGTGTCTGCATAGCTTATCCCTACAGTGAGTGGGAGACGATGGTGGCTACGGGGGTTAGCAGAAGGATTTGAGGGGTGGTGGAGCAGTTGGAAGGGTGGAGAGGTTTGACCTAGAAAGAATATGCAAGCTAAAGGCTGTAGGTTATACTGGAACTAATTTATAGGGATAGTGCAAGTATAATAAAGCCTGCAGCTATGAGTGACCAGCCGGTATGAGTAGTTTGTAGATATGAGATTGATACACTAACCGTTTAGCAAATAAGCACTTTAATCAGCTTAATATTGTGTGCCAAGACAGCGGGTAGGAGTTACACCCACTGTTGACCTAGTTATTTGACCAATATTGATTTAAATCATTGCAGACAATCATCAAACACTGGATACACTGTGCATGTTTAGCAGATGGCAAAACTAACTTATCTAAGCAGTATTAAAGGGACAGTTTGTATTATTTGAAGTGGGGTTGTATAAGGTGCTTATTGATAGTCAGTGTATTACCTACAGTAGATGGCGGTCGGCGTTTGGAGAAGCGGAGAAGAATAGCAGCATGGAGGCTAAGCAATGTACTTGAAAACTACATGTAAGTGTTTTGACTGCTTTACTTTGCTGTCAGACAGCCTTTTTCTATGGGAAGCCACTGATATATGAGCCAAATACTGCTCTCTCCAAACCAACCAAACTCCACAGGTGAAATTAGTCATTTGATCTCACAGAACACAAGAGTTCCTGGTCTACCGCCACCTTAATTTGTTAGTTTGTTTGTGTTTCACAAGGTTAGTCAGCATTCACAGATGTCACACAATAACACAAACAAACTGGCAGATTGAGGCAGTGGCAGAAGCAAGGTAAAATTATGAATCTAATCCTGTCAGAAAAGGCTGTCTGACTTTCCAAGCGGACCTTATTAAGAGTCTAAAACACGTTTTACTGCTGACCCTGACCACAACAGGGCATTGCTTAGCTTCTGTGCTGGTGCACCTTTCTGCTTCTCCAAACAGGGGGCATGTCGACATCATCTTTAGGTAACACACTGACCATCGAGAAGTACCTCATACAACCTCATTTTAAATACTCCGAACTATCCCTTTAATAGTGTGTGGCAAGAGAGCGGGTAGGAGTTACTCCCACTGTTGACCTACTTATGTGACCAATATTGATTTAAATCACTGCAGACAATCTAACACTGTATTAAATGGTGCATTTTAGCAGATGGCAAAACTAACAAACTGTGGGGATAAAATTCTTCCAATGTTTGTCACACAATATTAACTTGATGTACAGTAGCTTATTTGCCAAAAAAGCAAACTTCTACTGTGATCTATTGGGGTTTGACTCCATTAGACGGAGGTCAAATCCCCAGAGATTGCTGCTTCTCAATATTGCAGCAGCAATCCATCACTCGCCTCTGAGCACAGGGCTGTGAGATACAAAATCTGTCACCTCTGACCTCCATACCTTCATCTATACTGACGGATGAGGGAAAGGCACAAAGACAAAGACAGAGAAGTTCTAACATGTCTCGACAGTCCAAACACTTCTGCAGCTAAGGTTACTTTTCACAGAGAGGGTTTACTTTACCCAGAGGGGAAGTAAAACAAACAGGCTCAGTCTACCGGTTAATAAATCTAAAAGGTCTTTTTTTCTTTCTCCAAGGTAACATTTCCGATAATGTGCCACATCAACACATGAACGTAATTTTAAAGGCTTCAGGCATCAAGTGCAGGAAGCCTTGAGGTGAGGGATGTTGTCTTTCACAACATATCATCAGTCTTCACAAACTGGTGAGCGAGTAGTCCGCTCCATCATGCTAGTTCCAACATGTCCTGCATGCATACCAGCTATGCTATAGGTTACGTCAAGAGGCAAGAATGATGAGAATGAATCGACAAATGGTTCTTTGTGAATTATTACGTCTATAGTGGGAAAAGGACAAGCAAAGGACGGCAATCAAGAGCGGAGGTGTTTACTGAAATGACTATTTTTCAAATGTCTAAACAAAAGTTTGAAGGCACACCGCCGTGTCAAAAGAAGGGACTTAGAGGGCAACTTTGGTATTTTTCAACATGGACCCCTGTTTTTGTGTTTTTGAAACTGGTCCATTAGTAGGAGAGTGCTGCAGCAGGCAGAAGTGAGGCTAAGCTACAACGTAATCTCTACTGGCAACTGTGCACCATCAAACTATGTCAACTTAAAGTGCTTATTTTTGCCACTAACAGGCTCAGATTGTTATTCTAAATGTCTGACATTATGGAAAGGACAGCTACAGACAGACTTTTTCTAAAGGGTAAGATACGTTCTGTTTAACCAGAAACAGCAGTTTTATTACTCTCCCCAAACTAACCAGATTTCATTACATTATCAGTAATTTTAACATTGTCATCGTCATTCAGACTTGACAGAAATAAAATGAAATTCAACAAAAACGTCTTAGCTCGTCTTTCTGCTGCTCCAACTTTCAGGAACAGTGCAAAGATTAGCCAAGACGTTTTTGGCGAGTTTTATTTAGTTTCTGTCAAGTTTGAATGAAGAGGATGACGATGATGCTAAAATTACTGATTTCGTAAACAGTTTGGTTAAGTTTGGCGAGAGAAATAGATCAGCTGTTTCCAGTTAAACAAAATTCAAAAAAACAACAACAAAAAAAGTTCTCTCTCTGTAGTGATCCTTCCCATAATGTTGTCAGACTATTAGAATAACAATCTGAGCCTGTCAGTGTCAAAAACAAGCAGTTTTAGTGGACTTCAGTGGACTTACTTTGGCAAAATTGGGTGCAGGTTAAACATACCAGTTACCCTTCCATATTTTTAATGTGTATTAGAAAAGATACAGAAATGTTAGTATCTTCTTGTGCTATAAATGATAGGGGTGACTAGGAATAACAGTTTTCAAATATGAACCTAAATTTTCTTTCAAGTGTTTTACATAAAAATGTCACTCACCTGTGCTGTATCCGAGCCTCTACCTGAACCAGAGGCAGGATGGCTTCAAGCACCTTGCTGGCCGAGCCGGGGAGCATCTCCAGCACCTTCTTCTCCACGACCATTTTGTCCACGATTGTCTTGAAGTAGCGCAGGGCACTGACCACCTCCTTCTCGTGCTCCTCCAGCCGACTGACCTTCTAGAAAAACAAAGCAATGACACACAACGGCACCTCAGAATTGCACTGCAAAACATTTCACAAGCTTTTCAAACACCATAAACTGAGTATGCAGTAAAATACTCAACATTAAACAACCCATTTAGTATTTGGACCATCACAACAATGTGGGCTCTCTATTGAGGTTCTATTATTCCCATGGTTTGCTCGCAGTTCAAAGCACCATCTATCAAGTGATGTGGCTTGGAGCCATCTTGGTAGTACAGCAACAGGCTCTTTCAGCTTCTCTAGTCTCTCACAGCAGGGCTGCTGGGGAATATACTCATTACACCAAAAGCCTTAAGAGGGAGCGGAGGAGTTCATTCAGGAAGCGGCCCAGTTCCATTCATGTCTTTATAGGTTTAGACACCTGCTGTAGCTCAGCCAGCCGCCACAGCGACTGGGAAGCTGTGGGAACCAGCAGGGAAACTCACACACACAGACACAATGGAGTATGGGAGCACAAAACATAAAACAGGAAGACAATCGTCTCACAAACAGGCAAACAAACACAGGGGGAAAAGGTGGGAAAGAGGTGGATTTCCCACAATACACACATGTATGTTCTGGCACATGACCGCACACACACCTTGTTCGCAGGTTTCTCAGTACTCTTGGCTGCTGGCTCGGGCTGCAGTTGCTTGCCCTTCTTGGATGGCGTCCTCTTGATCTTGGGAGAGTGGAACTTGTCCATCAGCTTCATGGTGAAAGAGGACAGATGGGACCGTTGCGAGTCTGTGGACAGAGGGAAAACAGAGAAGGTTGAGTGGTCAGTCAAGGAGGAGACAGATTCTCAGGGGGGAATAGAAATTAGATAAAAACAGATGGCACAAGCAGACTGAAGTGTTGGTGTCACTATCACACACAATGCTACTCAGCTGAAACACAGCTCAAGTGAAGAACTCAACACCAGTGACTAGAACGGGACTGGATAGGAGAACATTAGGAATTATTTGTGTAAGCATTTGTAACATCTATGCCTGAGTAATAAAACAATAGTGACATGTATTGGCAATACACAACTCATCAACTAGCAATAAATAGAGCTGCAACAATTGCCAACTATTTTGATCCTTTTTCAAGCAAAAATGTCAAAAAAAAATTTGATAGTTCCAGCTTCTTAAAGATAAGGATTTGCTGCTTTTCTTTGTCATTTATGATAACAAATGAAGAGTCTTTAAGTGTAATAACCAATTTGAAGACATCACTTTGAGCTCTGGTAAATTGTGATAATCACTGTTAAAACTTGTTTTTTAGACTTAACGATTAATCAGTTAATCATGATAGTAATTGGTAGATTAATCAAAAGTGAAAATAATTGGTGATAGTAGTTGCAGCCCTGGCAGTAAAATAATAATAATTGTTCAATAAAATGCTTTGTTTAAAGCAGATATGTGAGACACTAGTGTTCAAAAAGGAGTAGTGTAGTCCTAATAGCCTGTTGGAGCCACAAACTTTATATTAAATACAGCAAATTCCTATTTAATACACGATTTAATGTTGAAGTGAGTTGTTTCCCCCTGCCCCTCCTCCTCAAACTCTAAGCTCAAGCAGGTTGCCTGCAGGCTGAGGGGATATTGGACGCAAGACAAGCACAACATTATACTTTGACAATGACAAGCGACGAGGAGTCCTCCACTGTTGATCGGTTGTTTATAACTGTCAGTTGTCTGTCAATATAAAGCTAAGCCTGTTGTCCTGAAAATAAAAACTGACTGCTGCAAAAATACACACCCTGCAGTTGGAGCTCAGAGACTGTCAGTCTCTGTCAAACTCTATTAACATTTTGCTCAATTAAACCTTTAAACATCTACGCCTTCTAAATGATGATAATGATTTCTTGCAGCTCATAAACAATAACTAATTCTGCGAACATTCTGCATTAATTTGACTCTAATTAAAATGAAACGGGCAACAAAAACAGAAAATCCGGACTGGAAGGACAATTTCAAGGGGGAACATGCTGGCTGTAGCGTTGTTGTCGGAGAAGCCGGTATTTCAACGTGGCCTGCTTCCTTTATCTCTGATGATTTATCATGGTCATTTTATGATTTAGTCGAGTAAATAAATGACATATTTCTCCTCTAAATGCATTAAATTTAAACTGTCATTAAAGTACAAAACCAATATGCCCAGGCTCAAAAACAGCCTTTCATATCCCTTGATGAAGGAGCATGCTATGAGTGACACGTGAACAGATTTAACGGATGTTTTGTGCAGTTGCACCATCAACACGTGACACAACAACAGAAACTGCGTAGAATGAGAAAATGAGTGCAAACAGTCGGGAAAATGTTCATAAAAAAAGACAGATCAGCTCATTTTTTCAACGTCTATTAAGTCTATTCAAAATTCAAATTCAAAATAATTTCATTAAGTTAAATCTTTTTGCGGCTGGTCATTAAAAATAATCAGTCATTATTGATACTGACTGAAATTAATACATCTGCATTTCATTTGCACTATTTGTTTCCAATGATAAAATGTGCAGGACAGGCACTTTCATAGTCATAGAGCCTCTTCCAGCAGTCCATTATGTGCACAGATGTGTGAGTGCACATGTATGTGAGTGCACACAAAAAGAGACAAGGACAGACGAGAGGAGTGTGGTTATAATAAAACACTCTGGTTAGTGCTAAGATGAAAATTGCTTTATGGTACATGATTTAGAGAGCCTTCATAATGGCAGAGTAATTTAGCAGAATCCCACTTGTTCACTGTAGAGAGTGCTGATTGTATCTGCGGAGAGGAGAGTCCCCCTACTCCGTTAATCCCAGGAGGATTGACTGCTCACTCGTCATCTCCCTTCACCTCACTGCCCCACTCCTTCTATCTCCACCACACAAAACTGAATCATGAGATAAATACTAATAACAATGTTGGGAGTCGGCAGGAAGCGTGGGTGTTATCAGCGACAAAATTACACCTCTATCTGGTGTAATCTCCCCTCAGCTCGATGACAGCGGGGTCTGACATTCCACGGTCATCAGCGTAAAAAAAAAAACTCTGAATGCTGAATAGCAATCACCAGCAGGAACACGCCACAAACTAGACGTCCAGCTGGGTGGTGCTTTCATCTGCACCATCGATCCACATGCCGCGCACATATCCACCCTACTGTTCTTTCTCCCCACCCCTAATCCTCATCATCCCTTACTCGGAGCAAAAGCCAAAGTTTGCTGAGGCAGCCAAGGACGACTGTGGGTCTCATTAAAAATGTTGATGAGAACGCTTCCACTGGAGTTTCCTGCCGATACCAACGCATGTGATGAGGCATGCATGACCCCTCCGGCTCTTGTTTTACACAGCATTTTTTAAACACCCCATCTCAGTGTTGTGCAAAACTAAATCAGCTCTGGCTGTTATGGAGGTTACTAATGGTGCATGGCTGATTCAATAAACTGGAAATGTATCTCATGACTGTTGTGTCACCTTTAATCTGCATTTGACCTAGTTCCTAACACCCAAACAGGTCAAATCACTCACACATGCATAATAAGGGATGAAACGATTACCGGTTTCATGATAAACCGTGATAAAATTCCTGGCAATTAGTGTTATGGTTTCAAAGTAAAACCATGTTTGATTTACCCCACTGGACGGTAAATACTCTCCAGCATCAATCAAAGTTAGCAGCAGTCACCCAAGACGCAGGCTCAGCATGCAATGTGTTTTCTAAAGTCAAATGAAAACACTGGCATCGCAAAAAGGACATGATGCCATTTCAAATCTTAGACAGGTTTTCAATCTAAAACTTGGTGAAATTATTTCAGTGTGTTAATCAGCACATTTGAACAAAACAATGCTAATACTGATAACACATGAAATGAATGTGTAAACCATTTCTCTATTAGGGCTATCAACTTTTACTTGAAATTTGAACACTCACTCAAACGCTGGGGGGACACTCCTAAAAAATTCATTATCAGCTTGAACTATTACATGCCCTATTGACCTGTCTGTGAACTAAGTGAGTTAAGTTATTAGTACAAAAAGGAAGGACATTAGAGAACAAAGCCCTGTCCTGAGCAGATAATCACAACACCAATACTATTGAGAAGCAGCGTGCAGAAGTATTGTGCATTTTAATTGCATGTCAGTACAAATTCATCTAAGCTTAATTTTCAGAAAAAGCGACAGCTCTAATCTCTGTACATGACAGGGAAATTTATTTTCCTGCATAAATATACTCAACAAAAATAGGAACGCAGCACTTTTGTGTTTGCTCCACACACACATTTTCTTCCAGGAGGGCACTCTGTCCCTAATTGGCTAGCATGCATTGCCTTTGTTGGTTGGGTTGGTTAGGTTTAGGCATGATTGCTAAGGATAGGGCAAGAATACCATATTGCAGAGCCACATAAATGTATTTTTAAAGATAAAACACACATTTTAGAGTGAACTTTTACTGTGACCAGACTGAGGCACACTTGCGCAATAATCATGCTGTATTAATCAGCATCTCTATCTGCCACACCTGTCAGGTGGATGGATTATCTTGACAAAGGAGAAGTGTTCACCAACATGGATTTTAACAAACTTGTGAGACATAAACCTTTTGTGTGCACAGAAAAAGTCTTCATTCAGGTATATGGGTATATGTAAGCATTGTTAAAATACAACATAACTCTAATGTTAGAAGACATGTGCATGATTAATATAGATTTTTTTTGTAAATTTCATTAGTAGCCCAGTTATGTCACTACAGAGGAAAAACCACCATGTAGCAGAAATAGCAGCCTCTTCATGAGAGTGTCACAAATTGCGTGTGTGTTCTGCTTCTTCAGCGGAGCAAGGAGATAAAACTTCGGCTAGTCAGCCAGGCAGGATTGAGGAAGAGAGGGGGAAGATAAAGTGTTCCAGTTTATCAGAGACAGACTAGTGACTCGACACAGTGAAGACCCTGCGACAACCTGCTCATCTCAACACTGTCTGGATCAATACTCTGCTGCTCAGCCACAGGGGATGCTGTGCTGCTTCTGTGCACCTAAATAGAGTCTGAATAGGATAGCTAGGGCTGACGGTATGAGAGAATCTTTTGTACCCTGAGGCTGTACATACCTGTGTTCGCCAGTTTTGCCGCAAGCCAGGGTGCTATGCTAGCAAGGTTTCACTTTATGGCAGTGTGTAGAGCGGACCGTATACTTTTGATTGCGCAGCAGCCTCCATATGAATCTAGCCTCCCATAATCCTATCTGTTTGACCTTGTTTCCCCCAGATTCCTGGCACAAGTGCCTGGACTGTGGCTAACATCACAATACGCTGGACGTTCTCACTCAATCCCAGCTCGAACAGGCCCATAAGGACTGTGTGTGAGTTTACAGCTGCAACCCAGGGTCCCAGAGTTGAGAAGCAGTGACATCAGCACAATGAGTCACCGCCATGATCGATACAGCTGGTCCCTCAGACACCATTGCAGCCCCCGTGGCTCAGCTGTTTATCATGCACACGGGGCTGGTCTCCGTCTCCTCCTCGGCTCTCTATTCAGTTCCCTACCGCCTCCCTCCCTCCTCACTTCTGAGAACAGAGAGCCACCCCCACCCCCGTCCCTCCAGAGTTCACTGGAAGTCTGGCTCAGCATGGAAATGACATCACCGAGAGAAAGAAATGAACGGAGTAAAGAGAGAGAGAGAGAGAGAGAGAGAATACATTGAATACAGTGAAGTGCTCTGTTATAGTCATGTACGCCTCTCAGCGTCCACCCTCCACTCCTTTGCCAGAGACGGACCGGCCAGCCGTCCCTCCCGCTCTCCCCAGCTGCCTGCCTGCTGCCGTCCAGAGTTATGAGGTGGTGATGTCATTGGTTGTAATGTCTCTTGCACTGAATCTGACTAGTCATGGATTCAGTTAAAGACTGAAAGAAACCTCACAGTGAAAACATTTTTTTCCCCTTTATTTTTTTCAACTGCCCAAGCCACAACACGCCTTTATGCTAGTGTGCCTCCTGAACTCCTTAATACTCTGGTACACTTGCGAAACATTTTCATACACATTTTCAAGTCTTTTTTACAGCAATTATTTGCCTTAAAACTGCTTTTAGAGATGTAGGATGTAGGTGTAAGAATACTCCCTTTCTTGACAATTTGTGACTTTATTTTATGTTATTTATTGGAAGTAGCGAATGTATATGGCATACTTAATGAATTTGCTGCTCAAACACATCTCCCAGCAGAAACAAAGCTGGACACACAAACACATACCTGCAAAAATACATTGACGACTGCAGATGATTGGAAATTTTCAACACAACACCCAACCGTCAAACTTAAACGTTCTAAAAAATACACAATTTCATTCATGATGCTTTTTTTATTTGTTGATTCCTGCTACTGGTTCCCAATTTTCTGCCCTACTCCCTTTAAAATACAGTGCGTTACAGCAGCAGAGACAGCCTGATAAAACAGTGAAGTGTGGTTACACTTCCATAAAGGGTGAGGTTTGCCTCCTCTGTTGTAAACTGCAACAGTCCCACTGAGATCTGAACACACACACACACAACTCCCATGAGCCTCACTGTGCTAGGCTGCAACCTCATAGTCACTTGCAGAGTACAGTACAGTCAGATGAGTTTGCAGTTTTGCAATTAAGGTTGCTGTGAACATCATAGTGATGAAACATTATATGACAAGCAGCTCATGTTTGTTAGGCTATTTTTTTCCGATTCTGCAGAATTTTTCAAGATGCTATGAAGGATGTATGAAAAGGAAAATAAGATTATCGTATTCTTAAGAATAAATAGTGAAGGATTTACTAAGTAAATATCTTTTGGAGGCATTTAAATTGCTTAAACAAACTGCTTTGAGAGGCCTTGGGGGACATTTAAAACAAACACTCCAGTCTGAACAACTCTTGAACAAAGCCTGGGAGAGTTCACACACAACTCTGTGGTATAGCGGAGTCCCCAGGAGCCTTCCAGTTGCTGGATTGTCTTGAAGCTTAATTACACAATAAGTAAATACAAACATTCACACAGACACTAGTAGGGGTGCAAATTTATGGGTGCTTTTGGCAAAAACACACTGTTTAATGTATGCAATACACCTTACATTGATTTTGTGTGTACTTTACTTCACTGTGCCCACTTATTTCTCATTTGCAGAGCAAACTGTTGGCCTCCCTGTTTAATTCTATTGCCGATTTATAGAGCCTATAGATAGCTGTCGACCAGATTCATCTAGTATCTTCCATGAATATTCCACCAGTCCAGAGGTATCCACACAACACATTCATACCAGCGTACAATCCTTTCATTATAATTCTAAAACAGTATGTCTACAATCTCTAAAAGTGACTATCAGCTCTTTTTGCTTTCTAAACATGCACAAGGATTTCCCTGTCTATCTGTTCTTAAGCTGGGCTGCCGAAGTAAATGAAAATTACCAAAATCCTACTCTTACATGTGGGATTTACTTACAATGCAATGATGCACACATTTGGCTTCACATTTAGATTAATACAGTAGGTACTTCTCTTGTTGTCTGACCAGATTTCTGGAGTGAGGATGTACAGTAAAATATTTCAGTCAGGAATGACAGGATCCCTGGTCTTGATCCCTGCAACACAACTGATGAGCCATGACATATGAGCTTGTCCAGATCTGACCGAAGAGCTGACAGGCTGGCAGATTGATCTGGCTCTTGTTCAGTACAGGTGTGATCTATACAGGACAGCTGGTCGGCCCCTCGCTGGCCCCCGTACTCTTGGAACAGGATGAAAACTGTGAATCAGGGGAGGCTGTGCTTAAGGTTACACACACAGCTGTCACCTCCTGCTGAACTCCCCTCCGTGAGGACTGCTCAATGAAAGTGTGTGAGCGAGCACTGCATATACGGACTTGTTGAGACTGCTAAAAGATTGAAACTAGAGTCAGAAAGGTCACTGTGCCAGCTGTTGAAAAGAGAAGAAGTCAAGGGGAAAAAACAAATCTGAACGTGTGTGTGCAAGAGATAGTTCAAAGGATGTCTGAAAGAATCTTCTCAATAAAGCAGGACAGGACAGTCAACATATGTTGAAATGATGAGTGGAGAATGACATTTTTAATCTGATCCTGCTCTCTACTGAATGACTGGAAAACTAAATCTATTTGTGCACATAAATACTGCAATGGGGACTTAGGTTTAATACTTTCCTAAGAATAACTGGTTTCAAGTAAAGGTAAATGAGATGAGGAGTCTAGCGGCTGTTGGGCTGTATACAGGCAAAGTGGTGCTTTGAGTAAAATGCTAACGACAGCATGCTAACATGCTAATGAGGGTAAAATGTTCCCCATCTTAGTTTAGTGTGTTAGCATACTAACATTTGTTAATTGGCACAAAGTACAGTTGAGGCTGATGGGAATGGCACAACAATAGCAGCGCTTGTGGAAGCTTAAAATAATGCATACGATCAGATAGTGAAATCTGTTCTGCATGTAAATTTATGTCATATTAGGTTGCCAATGTCAAATGCCGGAAAATAAAATGTATAATGGTGTCTGTTACCTCATGCATCGTTTTCCCCCTCTGTCGTTTGTATATGTGAGAAGGCTGCACTACTGAGGGTTCAGCTGTGTGTACACTTGCCAAGGAGGCATTAATTTACTACAGTCAGCCATGTTTTTATTCACTTTTGGTGTTTGTGCACCTTTGAGGTCAGAATTTGGAAATTTCAACTGGGAAATTCCAACCTCCAACATCATGCGACGCATCAACACAGCATCACTAACAACTTTCATGCTAATCTATCCAATAGTTAGTGAAACATTTCAATAAAAATCAAAAATATTAACCTCATGGTGGTGCTAGAGGAAAAGTCAAGAGATCACTAAAATCAGTAGCATTACCCCTTAGGGGGCCACAAATGACTACAAAAGTTCATGGCAATTTGTCCATTAGTTCTTGAGATATTTCAGACGAGACTAACATATAGACATGCCGACATTGCTATCCCTAAAGCCATGCCGCAAGCTTGATAAACCCCCTATACTACAGTAGGTGAGAAAAAGAAACATCAAAAGGATGCTAGATACAAGAATTCTGTTACAAATGGATGCAGATTCATTCCAACTCTCTTTAGCAGTGGCTATGACTGGTGTTACATGTAATATTTACCGCACTGTAAATAGAATACATTTATTTTTGAAATATTAAGGTGGAATTTATAAATAAGAGAAAACCCCCACTGCCCAGAAATAGACAGTGCATTGTTTTTAAGTAACTTGCCTACAGTGAGGCCTTATTTGTCTATAAAAACGACGGCATAGTGAGTGACTTACTGTCTGCTACACTGTAAAACAAAAACCGCAGAGTATCACATCTCCACAGGCGAGACCTGCTGTGGAGCCAGAGTGTGGAATGCAAGCCTGAGGCACGTGAGATGAACAGCAGGGAGAAAAATGGAGAGGAAAGAGAGGAAAATTCAACAGGAAATAGTTAAGTGCTTAGTGAATTATTTATTCTCTCTATTGTAGTGGTTGGCTTCCTGCTGGTTGTGTTGAATTTTCAATAAGAACCCTCTTTATGTCCGTGGTGATAAACAAGCAGCACTATAGGATACAGCAGGGTATGTGTGAGCGGAGTGTGGGTACTGCAAGCCAAGTTATAGTCCAAGGATGGAAGGGAAGGGAGGAAGCCCACGTATGGAGCGTGGCCCTGGTTAATGGCTGATTTGAGAAGTAATGGAGGAAGAAGTCCAATGGTGGGTTTTCCCATTTTCCAGCTGTGCTGTTTGAGTATGCTGTTCAACAATGAGCCGCAGGAAGACTAAAAGCACCCAGTCCACTTACTGAGTAAGTAAATGAGATACAGTGGATGCTAAGTGCTCAGTCCACTTACCGTCTATTGTATTTCACTTAACAGATGAGTAAATGAGACACAGAAGATGTTTTTCAGGTTGACGATCAAATTATCGACGCAAACTGACACATCCAAATACTGGATGTCTTGAGCCACTCACTTCCCAATGACTTCTGAAGTCCTAAAATAAACATAATGGGCAAATAACTTTGACTTAGTATCTGAGCAATTAGATCAGGGACTACAACAAACTACAAGCCATCTCTAACTGAGGAATGATGAGCCACTTAAGATATTTTTTTTATTTAAATGAATAATTAACTAAAGTAATACAAAATAGCTCACTAAGATCATTTGTATAATAACTAAGGGTGAAACAGTAAAGGATGTTCTGATCAGGATAAGTCTTCCTCAGTAAGGCACACCAAACAGTCAAAATTCTCTGTTTATGTCTACTACTCACACACGTGGAACAACGAGTTTTGTGTGGAACGTTTTGGCAGCGCACCAGTTGTCTATCAGCTGTAGCACGCTACTTGTCAAAGCCCGGTTAGACAGGCTCATGTAGTCTCACTGCTCACAGTTTGAGCTCTGCTACAATGTGCCTTCTCGTGTGCATGATCAGGAGTCGTACTCTTTGATTCGAATGTTGCGGAGCATTTTGCCCGCCTGATTGTGCTGACTTTCTAAGATTTTGTTGATAAGGACATTTTTCCTTGACTTTTGTGTGTCTACGATGGTTAAGTAGGCAAGTTGTTGTTGTCATTTATATTAACAATATGTCATTACAGTAAGAATTATGGACAATGAGCCACTGTTGAATGTTTAATTTTTTCCAAAATAAATGACAAAAATGTTATTTTCTACATATTGTTTTCCCTGCTGTACCAAAAACTTGCTGAACCAACCA
>JAJHUR010094446.1:0-17630 GCA_027495735.1 Lutjanus campechanus | reverse complement strand
AGATATTTTTTTTATTTAAATGAATAATTAACTAAAGTAATACAAAATAGCTCACTAAGATCATTTGTATAATAACTAAGGGTGAAACAGTAAAGGATGTTCTGATCAGGATAAGTCTTCCTCAGTAAGGCACACCAAACAGTCAAAATTCTCTGTTTATGTCTACTACTCACACACGTGGAACAACGAGTTTTGTGTGGAACGTTTTGGCAGCGCACCAGTTGTCTATCAGCTGTAGCACGCTACTTGTCAAAGCCCGGTTAGACAGGCTCATGTAGTGTCACTGCTCACAGTTTGAGCTCTGCTACAATGTGCCTTCTTGTGTGCATGTTCAGGAGTCGTACTCTTTGATTCGATTGTTGCGTCTGGACTACGATTCTGATCCGTCCTTCATGCGGCTTCATGCCCCACCAGCAGCATTTCAGAAGCGGAGCATTTTGCCCGCCTGATTGTGCTGACTTTCTAAGATTTTGTTGATAAGGACATTTTTCCTTGACTTTTGTGTGTCTACGATGGTTAAGTAGGCAAGTTGTTTTTGTCATTTATATTAACAATATGTCATTACAGTAAGAATTATGGACAATGAGCCACTGTTGAATATTTAATTTTTTCCAAAATAAATGACAAAAATGTTATTTTCTACATATTGTTTTCCCTGCTGTACCAAAAACTTGCTGAACCAACCAAGGCATACGAAACCTTGAATTTTGTGTACTGTTCCATCCCTAATAAGAACACTCAATTATGTCTCAATATTAGAACCCCGAACTGTTTTTTCAAACACTTCATGTCACTGCTGGAGGAAAAGGCTGCATGCCTTTGTTTGTGAGAAAGATGCCTTCTAGAAATCCACCACAGCTGATATTTTATGCTATTAATAACTTACACAAGCATGCCCCCAGTATGTCAATGACTAGTAAAGCAACCCCACCAACCATGGGTCAATGGCCAGGAGCAAATATCAATGTGGTGATGGAGGCGTTCTGTGTGCTGGGTTGCATGGGAACAGACGGCATGGACAACCATGGCTAACAGAGCGTGGCCAGGCCACACAACACGAGGCGATCTATAACGCAGATCCATATTACAAAACAGCAAACCAGATCCATAACTGCTTAAGAGAGATCGTGTTTGGTCAACCATGTGTAGCCCATCTGTGACAGAAAAAACACAACTAACAAACAAACAAGCAAACTTAAAAACCAGACTCCTGCAAGTGTCAGTGCCATCTGCTTTCAAATCTAACCACAGACGTGACACAGTAGACTGATGATTGAAAATACATCTATATAGGGAAACTCCTGCTCATTACCCCTATGAGTCATGCGATTGCATTCTGAGATACAAGTGCCCTCATCCACTTTGTCATGGTTTCGTCACTTTTGTTGGGTTTTTTTAAGCCTGGAAAGCTAAAGGGGGCGAATAACATTCAACATGCAAATGTGGTCTGATTCCCAATTGATCAAATAGTCTCAAAAAAGTCTCCTCACGCAACACTACCTGTGTGACACATCTATAGTACAAACTAAACTGAGACTAGAATTATCGGTGGGGATGAAAATATGTTGAATAAAAGCATAATAAGAAACAAGCAGCATGTAGAGGCACATAACAACAAAATCCAGCCTAATCTCCAGGTGACACACCTTGCATTCTTGAGCCTGTTTATTTGTATGGTGTTGTGTTCTTATTACACTGGATTAAAGTCAGACAACACGACAGCACATCCAAATATTTCCATCACATCTAGACTGGAGTTTAATGGGTCAAATCCATCATTAATTTACACCAAAACAAACATTTTATTCATGCTAGAAATACCAACAATACTGCTGTGCATTTCTGCTTTGATGCATGCTTGCACCAGTTTGTTTCTAATATTGTGGCTTGGTGCAATGGGGGGTGGGGGTCATGTAAGTTTTTGCTTTGCTTTCAAGGCAATCTAGTCTGTATTTTCATGCCACTTTAAAAGCCATTCAATAATGTGACGATGCACGATCTACCATCTGAATCTTCTGTCGTGAACAGCAATAAAACTGTGGCTTAAAGCAACGTTTAGCAACAGTATTTCGCATATGCAAAGTCACACGGTTGAACTGCCGCAGCACCATAGCAGAAAAATGGAGCTTGAGGCAGAACAGTGAAGGGAAACAAACATAATGTTTTATAGTCATAACATAGCTTAAAATAAACTACTACGCTTGTACTCAAGGCTACTGAGGTTAGAACAGACTATTCACAGTTCCATAATTACACAGCTCGCAGATGAGATGTGGTGGATGATGTGTAGATACCGGGGGTAGTGGGTCAGTGCAAAGCTTTGAAGTGCTGGTTGTTGACTCTGAAAGTTGAGTTGTCTAAATGACAGGAGTTTCACTAACATTTAACTTTGCTAGCAGGAGGAATGATGCCTCTTAACAAGAAAAATGCTGGTATGCTGCTATTTACTGAGTTCACGAGCACAGTATTTTTCGTTCAAATACTACTATATAAGGCACAGACGTTACACTGTCTCATTATGATACAATCTAATAAAGTTTACAATGAAAGAAAACAAGGTTGAGAAAAGTGTTGTAGTTTCTAAGTTCTACTCATCTGCAGAGAGAAAACACAAGTGGCGCAAATATTGACAGCGACATTGCTCTTATTATACTTGGACAATTATTCTCCCTCCATGTGCTTGAGTTTGCTTGCTTTCTGTATGTTAGGAAGCTGTGTTAGTGTTTACATTCCCCACTGTTTCTCAGTAGTAGTTGCATGTTGCCTTCGACACAGTGACACAGTTGGCAGATGGCAGAAAAAAAAAAGTTCCTATATGAAACTGTTTACAACAAGACGGTCTGTGGATTACCTTGAGTAACCAGGTCATGATTTCTGGAAAAAGACACTGCAGCTGAGCTTTTCAAATGTATTTTTTGGCACTTTGAGCACCACAAGCCAAGTGCCATCTACTTCCTTTATATTCAAGAGAAGGCAGACATTTCTATGTCTGCCTTCTCCAAAACTCTGCACCTCACACCAAAACAATCTAGATGAATAAAGAGCACAACAGGTAAGATGAAAAATTGGCATTTTTGATATTGGGGTGAATTGCCCCTTTATTTCCAGGAAACTTGCATATATTTAATTAATTACACACAAGCTAATTGTGAGCTCTGCCAATATATGAATGTTATTTGCTAAGTGAGAGGTGGTTTCCTTCCAGCACACTGTTAAATAGTGGCAAGGTTAACTACTGATGCATGTGCAACAGAAATAAACAGTAAATCCTGGAAGGGACTTTCTGCAGCACCACAGAAAGGAAGCCGACTTCACCTGCTGTGGCTACATTCAAAGCTCTTGAGGAAAAGGTCTGTCTTTTTAGTATGCAATTTAAAATATTTTCAAAGTGTTAATCCAAAGTCAGTCATTCCACAATCTATTCTAGTTGAGAAGTTCTCTGGAATAAAAACCATCCGCACAAGATGTACACAGGGCTCTATACTGTGTCAGATGTAGCCTGGAAGGTGGTGTTCTGGAAGAGGGTGGGACCATTAGGCCTGTGTATTGTGTGGTGGCATAAACATTTACAAGCTTCTAGCCTCAATGCCCCCTCTGTTTAACTAAGAAGCCAACAAAACTCCTTCTTCCAAAGCTCTCTCTGACCAGAGTTAACAGCATCTTTTCTCCCATTTGTATTTCTCTGTGGCCCTTTAACACTGCTGCTGCTCTGACTGGTGGTCAGTAGCGTTGCTGGTAGTGAGCCCACACATTTCCTCCTTTCTAGTTAGTGTGTGGTGACAGTGAAGACCACATTGTTTGTCCACATTTGCGGGTTTGATTTTTTTTTTTTTTTTTTCTTTAATCCAAATACACTGTTGGGACTGATGGTGGCTCAGTTGCCATATTAACCCCTACCCCCAGGCTGGTTTTATTATTATTACACATTCATTCCTCCGCTCCAGTGCTTTTGATGACCACTCTTTCACACCCTCCCTTTCATGTTAGCATGTCTGCATGTAATTGCAACTAGATTAACGGTGATTTATTGACAACCATGCATGTGGCAGCCCAATGAGCACACACAGTACTGTAGTATACCACACTGCATTGACTGTGGGCTGTGACTGACCTTTAAGTTATTATGACTATTCAAATAATCCCCACTATCTGCTAGTCTTTCTGTATGGTTTCAATATGGGTTGAGGTCTCATAGTGGGCAGTGGGCGAGCTAATGGAACTGGTTAATGGGAGCAGTTGGCACAGCAGTTCACCGGGGTTGTACTGAAAGCTATGGAGGCAGCCCCAAGGCCTAGGTCATTCAATTGTCCCATGTACAACAGACACACACTTACACACAATGCACATCCACATCCCCAGACAGAAACAAATGAGCACACAAAGAGTTCCCTCTAAACTATTCAACCACAAGCAAAAGGTTGCAGCGGGGATGCCACAGGGCCCGATTTTCAACAGCATCGACAACAAATAGAACAAGGACTGCAGCACATGAGCAGGAAAGCTTTTGATGCCCCAATTGTAAAATAGAAAAAAAGCTAGAGAGCTGCACACACTGTTTGGCAGAGTGACAAAAGGGTTGTGTAAACTACAAAGTGAAGTAGGAAAGGTGTGTATCGCTGCAGGAAGGGAAAGGGAGAAACGGTGGAAACACTCAATATCAAATAACACTAACATATTTTATTCTTACATCGACATGTTCAGCTGATTTACTGTATTCTGGTTCTAAATTAGTTCACCTGCAGAATTAATATCACTGTGTGAACAGACTAGAGAAGATAAGCACATCACAGCCCAATGCAGAGAAGTGGTAGTTAAAAATAATGTTCTTTTTTAAAAATTTGTTTCAGTGTCTCACGGTGGGGAACCATATAATCAGACAGCTCACTTAAGGCTTTCAGACAAGAGGTCTGACAAGATAAATACCCTCAAGTTTAACTGTCATTTCACTGCTATTGCGGTAAATAGATTAGTCAAAATGACTCTAATCAGACCTGAAAGAATTAGTTTAATTATCAATTAGTCAGTATAAGACATATAACTGCAACTTTTTTGATAACCAATTAATATAGTTTGAGTCATTTTTTCAAACAAAAATGTGAATCACGGGGCGGAGGTTTAGCTCAGTGGGTAGAGCGCCTGCCCCATGTATGGAGGCTATCAGTCCTCTGCAGTGGCCGCTGGTTCGACTCCCGCCTTCGGCCCTTTACTGCGTGTCATTCCCTCTCTCTTCACCCCCTTTCCTGTCTACTCTCCAGCTATACTATCAAATAAAGGCATAAAAAAAAGCCCAAAAATATAACTTAAAAAAAAAAAAAAATGTGAATCACAAAGCTGCAACAATTAGTCAATTAATCGCTTAGTCAATCGAAAGAATATTATTTGTCAACTATTTTGATAATCCATAAATCATTTCAGTTATTTTTCAAGCAGAAATGTCCAACACTTGATGGCTTCTTAAATGTGAGGATTTGCTGCTTTTCTTTGTCATTTATGACAGTAAACAAAGAGATTTTTTTAAGACAGTTGGTTAGACAAAAAAAGATGCCACTATGAGCATTTCCCACAATTTCTTTACATTTTACAAACTAAAGGATCAATCAATTTATCATCAAAATAATCTGTAGCTTAATTGTTAATGAAAATTATTTCAGCCCCATTCAATAGAGATGGTTTCTTTGCGTTATGTAAATGTATATATATAAAAATGGTTTTGGCCACTCATTCACCCATACACCGATGACAGCGAGCTACCACGCAGTGTGCTGGTCTGACCACTGGGCACAATTTGGGGTTCACTATCTCCCTTAGTGGATAACCCGCTCTACCTTTTGAGCCCTGTGTGATAGCAAAAAATTAATCGTTTGTTGTACAAAACGTATATGCTAATTTGATGACATCACCTGGGCATTTTGAACTATTTCCAGATATTTTGAAGACCAAGCAACTAGTCAATCAATTAGGAAATAATCAATATTAGTAATCAATTCAAATAATTGTTAGTTGTAGCCCTAATTCTGATATTGATTGTAGGCCATGTTGCTGAGGCAGAGCAGGGATCCAGAGTGTGACAGCTCATGACTCCAGTGATGTGACATGATGAGGAATGGGTGAGGCGACAGACAGTGACACACCTCATCTACACGGTTTTATTGGAGGGCAGGGCGAGCACGTGAGGTAGAGGGTTGGAAGTGGGAAATCAAACAGAACACACACACACACCATCCTGGGTACCCCTCCTGTTCCTTCCCCCCTGACGCCGAGGCCACTGGCACGATTTCCTGTCCCTTGTCTCCCTCGCTGAGAGCCGCTCCCTCTTTTCTGGACAAAACTTCACAGTCTGGAGCAGCCTGGACTCAGAACCTCTGCCTGTAAAGCTCGTCTGTGTAACCTCACCTACCTCACCTAAACAGAGACAAAGCCTAACAGTAGGGCGACAATAGACTCTCCTGATTCAGTGCCATCACAATACTGCCAATTTGACATGTATTCTACAAGAAGTGTGCTTTGTTATTTCAATTTATTGCATTTTTTGTTCACTTTTTAAACACTAGCCCATGAGAATAAGTTGAATCATATGCTTCTAAAAACTGTATAACATAATTCATATTTCCAAAACGAATGCACATTATATGTCAGTCAGTCTATCTGAGTTTTATTTCAGCAGCATTGTTGCTATACTGCAGATAAAAGTAGTAAATAAATACTTTTTGAACTAAACTGCTACATTTACTTGTTCCTGCTCAGCAAGAATTGAACAGTTATCAAAAATATGCCTGAAAGTACTATGGGTACATGTCATTTTAAGTCAAGCAGTGAATTAAAATGGATCTATCTGTTATGATAATATTACCGCATATTGATGTGCTACTAGGAATTAGCATATTGATGCGCTAATGGAAATTAGTGCATTGAGCGTCAATGGGTATTGCCTCCATGTGTTAGCATTGAGCTAACAGATAAGGCGTTTAGGGGTCAGGGCTCAACAACAAGGTCTGTCCGCTTGCGCAAGGCAAACAAAATGCCATGTCGGGCAAGTAAATCTGGCATGTAAAAAAGAATGATTAAATTGTTATTACTATTAAAATATTTTGATAATCGATCAATTGTTTAATTTAATTCTCCATGCAAAATAGAAGAAAATGCTTTTGTAAGCCTCTCAAACATGGAGATTTCCAACTTTTCTCCATTTCTTACCATATTAAACATAAATATCTTTGCGTTTTGGACTGTTTGCACATTTAAAGACATTACATTGGGCTATAAGAAACTGGGATGGACAGTTTTCATTATTTTCTGACATTTTAAATATGTTGCAGCTCTAGATTAAACATGACAATTAATTGTCATTGTTGTTATTTGATAATTGCTAATAAATAAAATAAGTAAAAAATTCACTTCAGGCAAGTAGATTTGCAAGTTGATTTCAGAAAAAAAAACATTAATGATGAACCCAGAAACTGATCCATTGGTTAAGATAATATTTCTGTGATCGAGATGCTAATTTCCATTAGCTCTCTAATCAGTATCTCAATACTGAAGAGGATGCAGTTTTTCTCCCAACCCTTTCTAATAGTACAGTGCACTCACACAGAGACATAGACAAAGAAGCTCGCTGCAACACACAAGCACCTGACAGAAGAAACACGTTCAAAGCAGTCTGATTCTGTGACCTTCTGGCTGCAGCGGTTTACTGCATCTTCTAGCATCCTTTCTGAACCAACTCTTTCAGTAGAGAGAGAGAGAGCAGACAGACAGGCAGGCAGGCAGCAGGTTCACCTTGGGTGAAACCAATAGACTAAAGAACCACAAAGTGCTATAAATACCCAGCTTGTCAGTATCTGTAACATCAAGCAGCACCCGAACAGAGACACTGCGACAGCTAAAAACCCTGTGATCTACCGAGATGAATCCAGAGTTCTCAGTGAACGGCAGCTGTTTGGCGAGAGAGCAAGAGGCAAACAGGCACTATAAAGCACTTGAGATAGGAGACTGATCCTACACATAGACAAACAGCCACAAGAGAACCAATCACTTCACTGCCTGAGTACAAGACAGAGACAGATACAGAGAGACAGAGGAGCATAAGCAACAGCGCTCTTGTGAGTAAATGGCCTCAAGCAGCGAGGAGTGGTACCACTCTCCCCGCGTTAGAGCGCTGTACAAAGCTGATCTTGTCTCTACGGCGGGCTACTTGTCATCCTCTTGACACTTTGTGCACACACACACACGGCATCGGACAAGACTGACAGACAGATGCCAGACAATACATCTCATCTCGCAGTTCGAATGCACTCTGTGGCAAACCAAACTCTTCGCATTCGGATTGTTTCACAGCTCCTTAAAAATAGGCTGGGATGACAGATGTGTCGGCCACAAAGAACAAGACTCGCCCTTGCGCAGCCACTTATAATTAGGCAGTGGTTGTTTAAACTATGTCAACGATGAATAATCCAGCGCGCGCTAAAATAACTTTACAGTTTCTTTTTCGATACTTTTAATTATGATGCACACAAAGACAACAATGAACGCGTTTCACTCCCACTGTGCCGTCGTAGAAAGTACATGTCTGTCATTTCATATGCCCAAAGTGCTTTAAATTTTCTGGTTTTAGGATGTTAAACTTGTGTTGACGTGCAAAAACACTGATCTATCACTTCTGAGATGAGTCTATTGTGGTGTCATGTATATTTTTTGAAAAAGGTCACGTAAAAAGGCTTTGAGATTGTTTGCTTCTTTTGTGGCTAGACATTTTTCCACATTAAAACAGCGTGTTGAGGCAGGACGTAAAGCTGGGAGGAACTTGATTTGAAAGTTTAAAAGAAGGCAGGACAAAGACCATAAGAGCTCTATCACGGAAGATAACTTGGGATCATGTTGATAATAAGTCTTTAACACAAAATCTCTGAAACATAAATGAATAAAAAACACAGTTTTATTTAATCATCAAATATGATCAGTGGAAGAAGATTTATTTTTGATGCCATAACAATATCTAAAAAAGGCTATACTTCATCATGCAGCAGTCTTGCAGTGAAAAAATGAATGAAAAGTTGCATCTACATAACTGCATAAGATCTTCCAGCAATTTTATTGATCAACTGCCGTTTTGTCCTCTGGTCTTACCCCTGAATGCAGACACACTGCTGCAGACATACTAAGCAAAACAGGCTGACCCTCTACAGAATTAGCTTTTTATCAAAGCTGCAAAGAATCTAACACATGTGTGTGCATTTGCATTTATACTCAAAGAAATAACATGTTGGGCCATTTAAAACACATCTGGTGCTATAAAAATCCACCATTTGATGTATTCAAGTTGTCTGATTTCTGTGTTTTAATGAAGAAAAAGCCAGATTGCGCATGATGTGACTGAAATGTGTCTCTCTACCACAGGTGGAATCATTAAGAATAAGTCTATGAGGAGGAGCATTTTGATGATGAGGTAATTGCAGGTAGTTTTGCTGCAGCTGTAAGTGAACAGGATAAGATGCTGCTGGAGATCAGTTTCAAAAGTTTACACACTACAGTGTAAACGTTTCTTGCACTGTGGAAATAAGCTGAAATGCAGAAATGACTGATAAGCCACATCTGGAAAAAACTGATATGCTTTGAAAGATAAACAGGAGGGCTTTTTAGAAACTTGGTGTCCCTTCCTTACTTAATTGGAATGAGATCATGAGCAATTTTAACACCTTTTACTAGTCCTGACACGTTCACGAAGTGTCTGATTTTTAGTCGGGTAGCACTGATGGGAGGGGAGGGTTTTCCTTCATTACTCTGGTTGTTGTTTTTGTTTCGTCTTTCTTGTTCTGTGTATTTTTCCATTTTCTCCATTTGTTTTAGCCGGTCTGTATGAAATTTGTGAGGATGCTTGTTATAAATTCTCTGCTTGTGCAAACTAGATGTCTCATATGTGTTGCCTCACAACGATAATAATAAAAATATTGAGACACTCATGAAACACAGGGATCTGTTTGTGTTAAAGGGAATCTCTAAACACTCTAAACATGCGCTCGCTTGACCTGACTTAAGTCACATTTGGTGGTATCAGTTCAAGATGTCGAAGATATATCATGTATGAAGTGCAGAAAGTCAAAATATCTATGTTTATTTTTGTACACAGGTTTCCCTTGAAAAGAGATCCTGATCTCAATGAGACCAACTGTTTAAATAAGTGTGTGCTGAATGGAACCTTGAGAGGATGTTTTCTGTTTGACCTCCTCAGAATAAAGTTCACTGATTGCAGGAGTAGTAGGAGAAGTATTTTACAATTTCCTTGAAAGCTCATAAATCCACAGTGTTGCGTGTTTTATTGCTACTTCAAAAACATAATCTCTCATTCAGGTTGTATTGAGGAGGGACAGCCAAGAGGAAGTGGGTCAGTGATGGCAGACACACTCAAATATAAAGGACTACAGACTGTCATTATCACTGATGGAATAAACATTGTGTGTGTCTGCATGAGAGTATGTCATAGACTGTTTGGGTATGATAAAAGATATCAAACTATAAGAATTGGGAGTCATTTATGCACCGAGACAAGCAGACACAAAAACGCACACCCACGTCTGCCTTGACAACCACACAGTGACTTGTTTTTAAGCAATGTCAACTTCTCTCTCCATTCCTGATTTAGACTGGCATCGGAAACTGGCAGCAACTGTGGGACATCCCCTTCATTGTGTGCCAGCTCCCTGACCCAGTCATGGCACCCTGGGGTCTGAATGATTTGACACACTCAATGCAAGCACACACACATGCACAACTTGATACAAAACCCTTTTTCAAGATTTCCACATTTTCCCTCAGCTATTGAAACTGCTGTTCTCGGTCGCATCAAGGCCACACACTATTTCTGACTCTCTCTCTGCTGCTCACTTTACTCTGACTGCACAGGTATTTCTTCATTCTCGGTGGTGTTACTGTATCTGTAATGTATGCATGAGAGTCAGCAGGTGCATTGAATAACCATGCAATACACTGGGCTTCTTCACTCAAATCGACATGCTATCACAGGCAGTGCATAATGGCGATACTCTGTCTTCTTTTGGACAAAATACACTGCCAATAACTGGCTCTGGTTTAAAATGGAAATACATACATCTAGAACTTGCAGCTATGCAAGAAATGTTAGAAGAAACATAAATCTCAGCGAGGTGAAGCATGAACTCAATTGAAATCTCACTGCAAAACAAGAACTGAAAGAAAACACCACAGGACGCACATTAGGAGTTTCAGTAGTGATTCTCAGTTCTGCTAGTTTTAGTACTAGCATCTAATCGAAGATTACTTAACACTTTTACCACAGTCCATTCAATAGACTTTTTTTCACAACAACCACTGACACAGATGTTACCAATGATACTAGTTAGGGTTTCTTTCCTTTCAGAGTCAGATAGAGTCAGGGTGCTGTTATTGTGCACGCTGGCTCACTGGAAAGGCTCCGCTACACTAAATGGAATGAGACCTTAATTAGTATCACTAGTGGTACCACTCGTGTACCATGAAAAATGTTTCTTGATGCAACTAACTTCTTGTAGACAACAAGACATAGACAAAACCCTGAACATGTCCAGGACTTATGCTGCTTTCCAGAAAACTTGAAAATTTCTGACCTCCTACTCGAAAAAGTACAATGAGACATCACTCAAAGACACTGGGAAGGTGAATTTGGTTAGCACAGCTGCATCCTTTGTGAATATGCATTGAAATTGGTATCATCAGGCTAGATGCTACTCATGAGATTAGAAAGAGAACTGTGGATCTTCACTTTAGTCAAGATTATTTACAGTAGTTCAAAACATTGGTAGCAACTCAACTACCAGTATCTGCAGTTTGTCACATCACTCACTTCACACATCCCTGGTGAGAGCCATCACAGCCACGGAGGCTGAGCAGGTCAGGGTAGACAGACATGATACACACACCCACACAAATACTTGAGTCTTACTGCCCACTGGGCTGAAATGCACAGATTTATTAGGCTGAGCATACCACAGACTGTGTGTTTTCAAAACAAGGTATTATGGCACTCGGCACTGTGCAATTACACAATGATGGACTCAACTACCTTAATTATGGAGCCTCTATGTGCTACCGGCTCACCAGGGTGGATCTGTCGAAACAGCTTAACGGGAGAAGCACAAACTCACTACAAACATTAATAAATCAAACTGTGTTAACCTCAACGTGTAGGTCAACAAACAGGCTAAGCTGCCACGGTGAAGCAAGGCAGGTTGGCTGATTACAGAGTAACCAATACCAATTTTTTGTTTTGTGTAACTGGATTAAAAACTACAGCATCTAAGCACACAGGCAGATCCCAACCTGATGAGCCCAGATTAGAGAAGCTATGGCTTCTGTCTACACACTGTGGAGGTGATAAGGCAGACAGAGAGAGGCAGTCTGCGATGGAAGGCTGTGGCCAAGCGGAGCAGCCTCCTCGGGCTGGGTCCACCCAAGACTTCAGCTGCGCAAATGAGCACCTTCTATAAAGCCACACGACACAAAAAGCACAGCGAGGAATGTCCCCTGCATTTCATTCTGCCAGCGGGACGATTTTACATTAAAGCTCCGAAACTGGCAACAGCTTGCAACAGCAGCCTTAAACAAAGAAGCACACATCTCCCCCCCAAAAAAACACAATGCAAGTATGCATTTATTCCACAAAAAACTGTTGAATAAATGCATTGTGTGCATGAAACTTCTGCAACCACCAGCTACTCCTGTAACTGTGCAAGTCAAACTGAACCCTGTGCTTAAGAATATTTTTTAGTCTGTTCTCCTGATCATTTACATTTCAAATGATGCCTGTTCGTCTGGCTTGTTTCGGCTCTGTTCTGCTTGAATTGTGAAGAAAACACAGAATATCCAAAACGCTGCATCCAGTTTCTTCACTGCTATTATTATCATCATTTAAAGGTAGAATATGCAGGATCTGTCGGTTGTTGTTTGTTAACGCACCAGAGAGATGAGCTGGGTCTCATTCCCAGGTAGTCAAATACAGACACTTTGGGATGGTAAACGTACCAAACACAGCAAAATAATAAAAAAAAAGAGAAAATACAGGAAGAGGGCAAGGTGACTGCTAGGATTAATCCAGTAGTTGTCCACTATTAACTTCATCACCAACTATTCTGATAATCGATTAATCAGTTTGTGTATTTTTTATGAAAGTTCTCTGATTCTAGCTTCTAAAATGTATAATATTTTCTGGTTACTTTATTCCTCCATAACAGTAAACTGAATACATTTAGATTGTGGAGAAACCAAGACATTTGAGAACATCTTGGACTTTGGGAAACACTGATTGACATTTTTCACCTTTTTCTCACATATTATAAACCAAACAACCAATCGATTAATCAAGAAAATAATCGACAGATTAATCAGCAGAAAATAATTGTTAGTTCCAGCCCTATAGAGCAGGGATTCTGCAACTACAAACACCACCAGACACTTCTAGTGTAGGTCAAAAGTGATGATTGAGAAGGAATATTTTTATATTAGTCTATACACGGTTTCTTTTAAGAAAGTCTTGCATAGTATGCCTTAAAATGCCTAAAATAAAATGCAAAAGTTTTCAAAAGTTTGGAGAGAGCAGTCCTAATTCTCCAGTGCTCCAATCTCTGCTGTTCACTCTACAGAAATGTCAGCATTAATGAGAAACCTGCAAATGTAGCATTGATTCCAAAACTCTATATATTGGTGTATCATTACCTGTGTCCTCATCCAGATCCCCCTGTAGAGAGGAGTCAGTGTCCTCTGAGGAGGCCTGGCTCCTCCAGCTTATATTGCCCATCCAAGAGGCCTGAGTCCACACAGCTACTGTTCCAGGAATGATACGGCAGTTATACTTTTTGTACACTGACGAGTTGTTGGTCAGGCTAACATTTTCACAGCTATCGCTCAATTGCACTGCTGAGAGTTAGTCACAGACTAACTGGTCCGCATGATCATCCTCTCCTGAGTCAGCCACACTACATGGCACTAGAGAGGAAGGATCCACAAATAGCACAGAGGGAAGGCAAGAGTAACTGAAAAGTGATTGTTTATTAAATAAGTCTTCTTGCAAAGACGTCTAGAATCACATAATCCTGGACAGAACGTCTGCGTGAAGCTGTCTAAGCTGTCATCACTGGTCCTGGAGAGGGTCCAACCCGCAGTTATCTGGAGTGGGGATATACTGAGCAGACACAAGGAACTGAGCAGGCCACCTGCAGGGATAAATGACCCGCTCTCTGGCATGTAGGCCAACACACAGCCGAGAAATCAAGAGGAGCATCATCTTATAAGACAAGACCCTTCAGAAAAAAAAAGTCTCAAGAGTGCAGATGGAAGCAGAGAGATGAATACATCCTGTAAATGGAAGTCGTACTGAAAACGATCTCAATCGCCATCTTCAGCTCCTTGGAAAACGTTGAAGGTGGAACGGCCTTGAAAATATTCATGTTACAAAGACCTGATTGCCTTCCATTGCTCATCGATAGCCTCGCTCCAGTCATTACCCAACATGTAATCCATCCATTTCTCTCCCTGATTCTCTCTGTGCAGGGACTCGATTCCCATCAATGCGCTACCTTTCTCCACCCTCTTTCTTCCTCTCCCTAAGCTCTATTCCCTCCCTCTTTTGCTGCTTTCCCATACACAAAAAAACTAATTACAACACAGCTAAACCTATATGGGAACAGCAAGCCTCTCATTCTGTGGCAGAGGGAGGGTGAAATGCTTTCTGCCATCCAACCTCAAAATTGCAGCATGTCAAACCAAGACCCATAGCTTGCCCTGTGCAACACTTGGATCAGTCATCAGCGATGTGCGTAAACCTAATCATCCAGGGAACTCTTTTGTAATCACGACTTCTTTAGCTCTTCCTCAGAGTTTTGGTGACTAAGACATGTGGAGCTCACTATTTCTGTGCGCCAGACATAGAGATATTTCAGTCTGAAGTGATGCAGTAACCACTTAGCAAACACAAAGCCATCAAAATGACTTACACATCGGTGTTAACTCCAGGAATGCCTGAGAGTCAACTCTTTGCATTACAGCTAAACCCTGTCAAAGGCAAATACACAGATACACACTCCCACACTATGCAAAGTGGGGGGCAGGGAGCCTAAAATAAGGAACTGATGGATCAGTTCCACTGAGGCTGGCTACTACCATTGACTGCCCAGTGAGTCTACAGGCTAATTATAAAACCCTGTGCAACTCCCACAACTTTGTTACCAACACTGACGTGCCAAAAGTGTTGTGTCACAATTCCAGTCTATGTGGAGAAAATAAAGACACACACATTTTGCAACTAAAGCATAAAAAGTCCCAATTAAGGCGTGTTTCTTTTAGTCTTTTAGTTCTTGCTGTAAAGCTGGACTCAAAAACAACTCTAAAAGAAGTTTTTCTTTGAGGGAAATGTAACAGTTAACAGTGATACAAGCATCCTACTGTAACTGTCCTAAGTGGCAAATGTGCGCACAAGATCCATGCATAAGCACTAACACATGGTTTTATAAATGTGCCATTACTGAAGTCACAGTACTGTACTTTCTCAACACAGCATGGAAAAAGGCACCAGATATTTGAGCTTTAAAGCTTCTACTGATCTGCAGAATAAAACTGATTTCATAGTCTGTCAAATGAACATAATGTGCACATATTCTGGCAACCGTGAGCAGCTGTAATTGTCAGGCTGTAGGTTGTAGTCAAGCCATTCAATTTTAGATTTATTCGTGTAAATGAAGATTTCATACACAGGGTGACACCCTCATCTCAGCAAAAAAAAAAGAAAAAAAAGAGTTAAGTCACAACAGATGTGCATCTCTGCTGTATTTTTCTACAGGAATGCCTTCCTAAAAAGTGGATGCAGGGCTTATAGTGCAATATGAAGCAAAAGGTGTTCATTCTTCTGATTATCTGTGTCATTTTCCCCAAAAATCTTACCATGTCAACAATGACAAAGCCTGTTTCAAGGGTGCTGCATTCAAAGCATCACTGCCAACTATGATGCAATCTAAAGCTGCAATAATTAGTTGATTGATCGATCTCAAGAAAATTAATCCCCCCAAATTTTGATAACCGATTACTCATGTTTGCTGCTTTTCTTTGTCTTTCATGATAGTAGATGAAGAGTCTGAGTTTTGGGCTTTTGATTGGACAAAAGAAGCAATTTGATGATGGTACTTTGGGCAAACTGTGATGAGCATTTTTCACACTTTTTTAGACATTTTTTGGACTAAATGATTAATGGATTCATTTGAAAATAATCATCAGATTAACTGCTAACGAAAATAATTTTTAGTTGTAGCCCTAGAAGAGGTGTTCCAGGGCTTCTAATTCGGTCATTAAAAGCAATACAAAGAGAAACACAGCTGCTAAACAATCAATCAGCAATTTTATTAATTTAAGTAAGCATTCATATGGGTAACAGCTCAGTGGGAGAGTCACTGTGCAGCACAGTAACCTGGCTAAACTATATCTCTCCACCAAAATAGTATCAGTAACAATGAGAAGAACGTATTTTCTTTCATACAGCCAAACCATTTACTGATCATTAGGGCATTTAAGCAAGTCCAACACAATACACAAAGTATGACCTCACAATTAAAAATGTAGGCTGCACTCCCATTTTCAGTCTTCTCCACCCGCTTCCTTTACTCTGAGGTAAGCATTCAGATGAGTTTGGCTGTCTGCTGCTGCTGGCTTTTGGGCAACACCATCAGAGACACTGAAATTGTTTATGGATTACAGTCTGGGCTGCCTGAGCGGTGAGGTCATGTGGGTGCGTATAATACAGAGAATGGGGTTCAGTGTTTAAACAGACACAAGACCCACCCACGTGATTCCCCAGGAGGTGACATCCTAACTAAGCTCCACACAACTGGGTGCAGAGGCGACTATAAACAGGTAACAGTGTGTCACTGTTTACCCCCTCAAGAGAGGACAAGTCTGTGACAGCAGGACACAGTATCCATGGTGATCAGAAAGTATGTTGCTGCAGCTAGTGACTCTGGATGAAATGGGCGCAATAAGTCTCCTGCTGGAGCTCGGTGTCCTATGTGTGCATTGATGGTCTTACTTGGTCTGTGTGCTATGGTAACCATTTGCATGGTACATCTTGGCAGCATCATATCACTATTTAAACCTTAAAGGGATAGTTCAAATGTTTTGAACTGTGTGATTGCATGAGGCACTTATCCAAAGTCAGTGTTTTACCTACAGTAGACGGCGGTCGACACACTCCCAGTTCAGAAAAGCAGCAGGAGCAGCAGTAGAGGGGGCTAAACACTGTACTGCTGTGGACAGAGTCTGCAGCAAAACAGTTTCTAGCCAGCTAAACAATCTATGTCAGTTTATATGTATGCTATATTTAGAATATTTTCACTGTTTTACCTCGAGTCAAGACTGACTTTTCAGTCAAATATCACTCTCTTGAAAGGTACCAGACTTTGGTGAAAACAGCAATTTTGCCTTGCAATACACTGGAGTTTCTGGTCTACCGCTGCCTCGATTGGTTAGTTTGTTTGTGTTATGTGTCACTTTGGTGAATCTGAACTAACTCTTTAAAACATAATAGTCATACAATAACTCAAACAATGTAACCAACCGAGTCAGAGGTAGAGGAGCATGCTGCC
>JAJHUR010094445.1:17576-40319 GCA_027495735.1 Lutjanus campechanus | reverse complement strand
AAAAAAACACTCACAAATGAGGCTTTTAACTGTTTGTATATGAAAGACAGGAAGATATATGGCTCCCTGAGTAAATTCAAGCTCCTCAGTTCATGCTGCAGACGAGGAACTGCAGTTCAATAAATAATTAGATGTGCGACTGTAAAGTATATTAAATTATTAACAAAGCTGTTATTGGGGTCACTTTTAACTGACACAATAAGCAGCCTAAAACCTGACTCCGTGCAGTAACTTCAGCTCAGATGATTCACTTCATTACTGCAAATTATTCACACTTCAACAAATGCCCATTAAATGTGTGAATGTATGGAGCGTGAATCATAACCTGAAACACTGGTTCACAGTATACAGAGAGTATTTGGCACAAAGCTTCAAGAACCTCACACACACACACACACACACACACACACACACACACACACACACACACACACACACACACATACAATACATAGATAGTACAGTAAGTCCCTCGTGAGCTTTGGTCACTGAGTCACAAAAAAACTGGGTCATTCGCCTCACCAAGCTGTGCAGCAGTGCCTACATGAACCAGGATGCATTGCATGCAAACTTCTGATGCCCATGTTGCCATGTTATCACCACCCTAGTCAATAGCTATTACTTTGTTGGCCAGAACATGGCGTTAAGTGACAATGCTCATCTAACATGCTCCCTGGTTACACAGAGGCAGAGACTAGAAATCCGAGCTGAAAAAGCCTGTAGTTCTTCCTTACACCCAGTGACATCACTGCGTGCAGGAAGAACAGCAGATTTTGCAGCACAAGAACCCATTTGCTCAGTTAATAAAGCATGAACTGCGGAATCTATTGCTTCAATTGACTGCATTTACCACTTTCAACACTGACTTGAAAAGTTCCAAAAGTTTTCCTGTAATGTTTTTTTGTGTTGTGTTCAAACTGCTTTTCCTTTTTTTCTTTTTATTTGATGGTCCTTCTCTCACTTACTGCTACTTTTTACTCACTTGTTATTGTTTATTTTCATCTGATCTCGCTTTGTTAAGCACCTTGGGCTGCGTCTTTCCATGGAAGGTGCTATAAAAACAAAGTTATTATCATAATTCATTATTAGCGGTATTACAAATTCCATATTTATTTCAGGCGATAACAGCTAAATCATCTCCGTGATGACTGAGCAACTCCATTGAACTCCACTGAATAGATACTGTAGCATGTAGTGTTGTACATCAGATTACATCAGAAGACGTCATACAAACACACTTAACGGGTCGAGTTTGATGCACAAACCTCGTACTAATCATCTGAATGATATTCCCACAGATTCTTGTTCTTCTCAGTTTTAGTGACCTAATAATCAGTCGTCAGCACTTTGCTTTAACAGGCAGTGAAGTCACACTGGGGGCGCCCATGCAGCTAAGTTGGTACACTGAGCGCCCCATGAACTGAGGCTATCAGTCCTCCAGCCTGCGGCCCTTTGCTGTACGTCATCCCCTCCCTCTTCTGCGTCATTTCCTCTCATATCTTTGGCTGTTTCTATACGAGAGACCCTTTTTTACTGCTGACGTCATGGTTAAGTCACTGTGTTAGCTGGAGGCGAAATGAAGGAAAATCTGGAGGCAAAAATGAATCACCTCAGAGTAGTAGGACACTTAACCAAGTGAAAATGTCATCTTGCTGTGTTGTTGGGTGCCTGAATCAAAAAAGGGAGATCAACTGTGGTTGAACACTATAAGAGGAAAGCTGAGAGATATGTTCCTAAAAAATATGACTGGTTATCCTCTGAATTACTGAACTAAGATGAGCTTCAACTGCCTTGTTAACTCAACTAAAGTTAACTAAAACACACCTCATTTAAACTCAAAAAGCCCCCAAATATATACTTAATTTACTGAACTCAAACTCGTGACTTCATGGTTCACTTTTCCAACTGTCTATAAAGGCACAATATTTACAAATGTGATCAGCTCCTGGTTGCACTTTGGAGTGATTTTCATTTTAAATTGATGGAATTGACCTCAGACCCGGTGGAGACAGAGACGGACCGATGATGATGTAAGCGGGGTCCAAATAGCAATCAGTCAGTGTCTATCTCAATCAGACCATATCCTGCCTGCACGCTGACTCCAGGAACTTCTCCTTTCAACTTATCTCTTTCACTTCCCCTTGTCTGCCTGCCAGACTGGAAGAAAGAGCAGTGGACTGGGCAAATGCCTCGGCCTCTACAGGGTATTCTGACGTACAGTACACAAACACACACTCACACATGGGCACACACACACACACACACACACACACACACACACACACGGACACACACACACACACACAAACACACACACACACACACACACACACAGAGCCATGCGGTTTTTGTTTGGAAACGGTTTCATCTTCAGCCTATTATTTACAGTCTGCTGGTGACAGCTCGCTACACTGTATACTGATCTGGAGCGTGTGTGTGTGCGTGTGTGTTTGCGTGTGTGATGTGGCACTCAGCACCTTGACTCTCAGTATTGATGTAGACTTTCTATCTCTTTCTACACCAGAGACTGGGGAAAGTGCTCTTGGTAAAACTTCCCTTTACAAACATGCAGAGCTGTCCGTGCATGTATGTGTATGTGTATGTGTGTGTGTGTGTGTGTGTGTGTGTGTGTGTGTGTGTGTGCATGTAAAACCTGTTGAACCTCTTCAGAATTTGAAAAAACATACTGATAACATACTACTTCCAAACCTTGCAAAAATTACAATATTTGTTACAGATTACATTCTGACTTGCAGAAATTAACAAAAGACGAACACACAGCAGGTGGCAAAAAGGTGCAGTCTTAACACAAGGGTGCCAAAGGGGTTTGTCCTGAAGGGCAAGGGTTCTACCGAGAACTATTTGCTTCTGAAGAACCCCTTTTGGAAGAAAAAGTTCTTCCATTTCCCTTTTGTCAAGGGTTTTTTGTACCATAATATACAGTAAAAGTCACTCCCTGGTTGGAGTATAAATGGGTGTTTGGTAGAACCATCTCAGTAGGTTATACTGTAGGTAAAAATCCTTGTAATATAGAAGGGTTCTCAGTAGCACGCCCTGGGCAAGATCTAGATTTTTTTTAAAAACTTTTAAACAGGTTCTTGGTAGAACCCCGGGGGTTGGATTCTACTTAAAACTCTTGGAATATAAAAGGGTGTTCAGCAGAACTGTCGAAGTAGGTTATTGGCAAAACCCTTGGAATATAAAATAAAACCCTCAGACAGGGTTCTGGGAAGAATGATTACACCATTACATAGAAGGGTTCCTCGTGTAGGGGGGTCCTGGGTGAGACCTCTCACAGATAGTTCTAGGTATAACCCTCCATTGTTGGGTTTTAAGTAGAACTCTGAGAAGGTTTTAAGTGGAATCTTTATTTTAAAAAAAAGGTTCTACCAGGAACCAAAAAGGGCTCTTCTATTGAACTCTTTATGGTTCTAATTAGTTTAGAACCAGCACATTTCGAGCACAGCGCTCCTCCTCAGGCTGCATTAGAAACCCTGAAACATGTTGCCTATACATATTTACGTATTTCAGTCACTGTGTATCTGTTTATCTGCTCTATATGTGCCTTTATTGATTTCTCCACATAAGAGGCTCTAATAAACATTTTAATTTCCTCATTTTCTGCCTTTTGAAGCCCTGTCTTCCCACTCAATGTCACATGCTTCCCACAGTAGATGAAATGTGCATGCATTACACCACTGATGATCGCAGCTCCACTGGCAAGATGTTCAATGTTCGTCATCAACTAAAGAGGCGGCATCATGTTCCCAAGAGCTGAAATGAATTTCCAGTTTAATTCTATTCAGGTTGTCAAACACTTGAAAAAAGACTGTGCATTTGACGTCTTGTAAAAATGACAATTTTGTCACAGTTTGGTTTCCGAGTTTCTTTGTGTATGTTGGGTTCATTTGGGGTTTGCTGCCAATATGCAAAAGCTCACCAAGACAGAAGTGACAGAAGTTTAAATGACAAAGGTGCTGCGAGCTGCTTTGTCATTTCATGGCAGCCAAAAGACGGATTAAAAGGTTAATGTTTTAAAGCCATTTCTTTCTTCTTAAAGTAGCAAGGAACCTACAATTGCTGCCCCTGCTGTGGTTTTGTCTCTATGGTTAGATGTATTTTTCGTTTAGTTCGCTAGTTTACATTCCATCATCTAATCATGCCAACCTGTTCTCATCCCAACTTGTAACATACAGATGATTTAGAATTGTCTCTGCCCCTCTGCGTCTCATAGATAGATAGAAGCACAAGATAGCCTGTAGCTGCTGTATCAGACTTGGACAGAAAGCCTTTTTAACATGTGTTTAACACCGTGATACACTTGAAGTTTGGTTATTTTTCGGCACAAGAACTACTCGGTTAGGTTTATGATATGATTATGTTAATAACTATATGTGTACGTTACGTGACGTTAGCAACTGTCAGGACAAAAGTCACCAGACTAAAGTCACATGATGCACTTAAAGTTACGTACCTTACAACTTTTAATAAAGTTTCAGTTTTCACATGCATCATGAACCCCCGGTCTCCTGGTCTGGGTGAAAGTCCTGTGTTTGTTTGAGCCATCCATCCACCCCACCTCCTCCATGTGTGGACTTTCTCGTTCTTTACACAACATTGAAACTCTGGTGCGTCCCATAAATCCACGGATGGGTTTACACTGAAGCCAGCCGCTAACACGTGTGCAATACATCCTTATACCGAAACGCAAGACCAGGTAAACTGTCAGTTACTCCCAAAACGAAATATATCACTAGTGGAGAGTACCAACAGTGACAGGCTTACTGAACCTGACTGTAACTATGCTACATAGGTAAGGTGACATAATTTTTGTGACACTGACATGTTGTTATGTTGTAAAACTTTGAAAAACTCTGCTTTTACTTGTGTTTCACACAAGACTCAAACCCTGGTCCCCCAGGTGATAAGTCCTGTGCTTGTCAGAATCACCCATCCACCCCACATTCTCCAAATGTGAACTTTGTCGCTCCTCATACTTCTCCTGTCATGTCCACTACGTCCACTAGGGGGGCGCTGCAGGACAGGCTGGGATTGTGTCTGTGTGAGACGCTGAGGGATGGTGACAAATCGTCTGTATGTGGCTAGTTGGGAATGCAAACTTCCTTCCTGCTTCAATATTTCGGAGTGGCCCACATTTCTGTACATCTAATAACAGATCCAAATGTGCTACTTGGCCTCGGTAGATTCCATGAAGTCGTTTGGATGTCATGTGATGTTAGTGATTGAATTAGCAAGGAAATTTATGAATGTGTGAACTTGTTGTATTGTACTCTTTATACTCGTTTGGTGGTAAATGGCGCTGAATTCCAAGCATGCAAATACAGCGACTCATGTCTTTGTTCTTAATATAAACAGCATCAGATAAGATAAGATAAGATAAAATAAGATATTCCTTTATTAGTTCCACAGCAACAACATAACAGCAGCAAAGTGAGTTCCAGATATATAAAGAAGCATCAACAAAAATATACAAATAAAATATAAAAATATGAGCAAGAGGAAATAAAAATAGGAACATTATAAACCGGGCAAATATAATTATAGGAAGTTTAAACAATATAAAGAGACTCAACTGTTGAATTTACACCATGGCACAGGGGGGATATTGATACTGCACATGATGATAATACACTTGATTATTGCCCACTGTAATTAGAATTCATCTGAGTGAATTATTGATATGATACACTGAATGATAAGACACCTGACTGAAGTATTGAATGTTGCACACTGCAGTTAAAAATCCACCCCTGTATTGAGTTTAGTCCAATAGGCGGTAAAGCTTATTTTCATTTGTTAACTAATCCAGTTCCTTCATTGTAAGTATTGAACAAGTCCCTTTAAAACAGTTTACCCTGAGCACCCTAAGGCACCCTAATGGTTGTCTTTGTATTAGGCTTCCCTGAGGTCATGTCGATCGTGACACTATTTTTAATGCAACAGTGAAGACAGGAGTTTAATGTAAATACATTCTGTCCCTTTAAGGCTCCTGTAGCCTGTCCTGCCAAGACAGGAGCTATAATGTAAAGTATGGTATGATTATAAATCTGCTTAATTAGCGTTATATAACATTTCTATCCGTTTGATTCCAATCACTGACTTAATGTTATAGGGCTCTTTGGTCATCTTACTACACCATCTCCATTAGTCCAGTGTCAGAGACACATAATAAGTGTGCTATATGTGCCTCTTCTGACTGTTGCAGCCAATTAGAAGCTTCCATCCAGGCCTTGGCGCAGTGTCGTCGTCAGTCAGCAGTGTATTTTAATGTAACTCAGGGCAGTGCAGGCAATTAGTTATAGTTAAGCTCTTTTACAAACCCAAGTACAGCGTTGCTGAAGAAAACATGCCGATTCTAGAGTGTCTCCTCTCGCATTTCTCTCTCTCCGTCTCACTTTCTCCTAGTGATCATTGTTTCTATTGATGAGCGGAGTGAGTCTCAGTACGTCAATAAGATCTCCAGTAAGAACTCTTCTATCGATTACACAGCCTGGATGAGAGGGCTGCTGAACAAGAGAACGGAGTGAAGCGGGAGACGGAGAGAGAAAGTGGCAGGAGGAGGGTTTGAGGCTGGCGGAGCTCATGGCTTCTCTGAAGAGAGCAGGCGAAGAAGTAATAACTCGCCTCCCCTCTCGCTCTGCCTCCCGTTCCCTTTCCCATTTTTTTTTCTTTTGAGGAGGGAGGAAGCCAAAACCTGGCCGAGGACATCAAAGGCCACGGAGGATTTTGACTTTTTTCCACTGTCCTTTCATTAAAGTAAACGAGGAGAGGGGAGAACAAGGGATGAAGGGACAAAGACAGGAGAGGAGATTAGAAGGAGGAGGCTCCTAACTCTAGAACTTCTCTGAAAATATGTTTTCAGCAGTATAAAAGTTATGCAGTGACTTCTCTGCAAACAGGAGCTGATACAGTAAGTGCTAATTCAGCATACTTTTAATGGTGCCAATTTACCAAAATGTAAGAAAAAAAAATAGGCTAACAAGCTCAAGCCGTAGGTTTTAGTCATAGACGAATAATAGAACCTAGACTGGACGTTCCCAGTAGCCACTTGCAGTGTTGCTGTGAAAAATTCCCCCATGGCCCAAAAAGCATTTGCCCCATAAGCAGCCATTATTAAAGCGACATCTGTAAATCTGTTGGTCTTTCTATGATGAGCTTTTGATCCACGGAGGTTTTATATTTCACTCATTCTTGAGAATTGGGACAAAGCTGTATTTTAAAGGGGATTTGATTTTTTACTCTTCAATTATGCTGGAAAATGTCTTTTAAAAGATCAAACTTTTGGCTATTAAACCTTGTTACAGGCCAACCTCCTAGTGATGACATTTTTTTTAAATTAAATGTAGACATCAGCTCCATCAGTTCGTGTTGACAAGGTATTTCACGGCACTACTGTGTGTAGTCATTTTATTTTTGAAAGGTTGCTGAGGGTTCTCTTAAATGCTAATCAAAGTAGACATTTTCAAACCATAATCCTTGTTTATCTTTGATTTAGAAAGGTTGACATGTTATAGTTGAGACATATCTGCCAGCAAATTATTCAATGAATTTATCAAAAAATTCCTTCTTTAAACCGGCAAGTGAGACAGGGGTCCTTATGGTATAGCTTCTCAGTACATTGGACTGAGAATTTAAATGTACTGAATGTCTTTTTAGCCCTGTGAGAAAATAACTTGGATGAATTTACGGAAGAAATATTCACCAGCTCAGTTCTTGTTCAATGTCTCTGTCTGGTCTCAGTTTCTTTGTCACTTCCTCTTCTTTTATATCTGCGGTCTTCATACTGAAGTGGCCACTGAATAAAATACATTCTCGGTTTGTGAGTTTGAGAGTAGTACATAATATAGAGTTTATGTTTCTTAAACTCCCACTCACTGGCCTTCAAATGTATCGTGAGTGTGCGATCAGAAATAAACACATGCGGGGTATATTCACAATGCTCCTGCTGGAGACTTATTTCTGTGCATTATGCATCAATTTTCTCTGTTTGTTTAGTGAATTTGCAGTATATTGTATGTAATATACAGCTGACATCATCTCTCAAGTCTGCAGAATGCTTCAGCTCCCCGGGAGGCCGAGGCAAATCATCAGTAATATATTGTGGATGCCAGAAATTTAGCACCACGGGGAGCATTTACCAGATTTCCGAAAGCATTCTGAACATCACGTCGTCTAATTAACTGTGATACCTCGTTGTAATTACTGCAAACAAATGAGACCATGGTGAAGACAGTCTGTAGCTTTTTTTTTTGTTTTCAAGCGTTTTAACAGCAGAGGTAATTTATAAACGGTTAAATTTGCTGGTTTTCTCAAAATTAACACGATGAAGTTACCGTCACACAATAGTCACAGAGCGCACTTCCTCTTGTGCTTGTTTTCCCTAACAGGTCCGAGATCAAGTTACGAGCTTTTGAAAACACCTCAAGGTTGTTTCCAGTAGCGATGAAGCCACACATTCATCCATCATAATGAAAAGCAGTCGGGGCTTTGTCCATTCCTGACCTCCACGATCGAGCAGCAGGTTCATCTGTGGAACATATTCAGAGCTCAAACAGATCTGACTTCATATCGGAAATTAACCTCCATTCTTGCAGATGTATGCGCAGCTCAGTGAGAGCAACAGTTCACATGACATCTCCACACAACCCTGAGATTTCATTAAACATCAAAAGGAAGACGTTCCCAGCCCACAGAGATATAAGAAGGTGATGATTAGCGTGGCTGTTTTCCTACTATACCTTGACAGATTAAAGAGGAACATTAAACAAAAGGAGGGATAAAAAATGCAGGTTGGTTCGTGCCCTCTCGAACTGATCTGACTCACAAATCGGCAGGATCGTGAACCTTTTGAAAAACCATCACAAACCTTAGTTATGTTTCAGGAAAGATCATGGTTTAGGTTAAAATAAATACTGAAAGTTAGAGAAAGGTAAAGTGGTTTGGGTTAACTTGACTGCTTTGTTATGGTTAAGGGACGTTCAAATTATCCAGTACAGTAAATTACGAGGATGCATAATAAAATGAGAGTTCTTTCATGCGGTATACACATGTAATACAGAATAGAATATATTTTTAAAATCTAATAAAACAATATATACAGTTATTTACATACTCCCAACAAATAATTCAGTTTTAAATTTTTTAGAAATTTGCATCAGTTTGAATGTAAACAGCAGCAACAAACATTAACGTAGTTTGTTTGTTTGTTTCATGATTACTTCTTACTGTGAATTTGTATCTTTGTTGCTGTTGTTGTTGTTGTTGTTATTGTTGTGGTGCTCTGGCGCAGCTAGGTAGCTGTGCACTGTCCACGTTAAACAAACAAACAAACAAATAAACAAATAAATAAATAAATAATATGCTTGACAGCAATAAAGCCGGAAACCAACAGATTAAAGGAGAAAGGTAGCAGAACAACAACAACATTTGTGGTCACAATAATAGACTCTTGGAATTATCGTGGTCTCCTGTGTGAGTCTGATGTTTTGTTTCATGCTAGTTTCACTTGCTGGATTTTCAACAAATGTTAGTTTGAACTTTTTCAGGCAGTGCAGATTTTCATGTCTGTTTCTGAAGTGGAACGTGGGATATGAGTTAGTTTAGGCCATTAGTATAAGTTGGGCTTCTTTGTAAAGAAATGCCCCCCCCATCTGTTTAACAAAGTATTGGGGAATGGGGACAAAACCTTGCCAAAACTCATTTTGGAAAGATGCAACACAGTCTAACTGCAGTTCATAAAATAGTCATGAAATTGAATTTTCATTTTTTTCCGACTCTCAGCACGACTCTCAAACTAATGTATTTTCTACTGTCATTCTCAAGTTAGCAATAACAAATATGCAACATCTGGTCACACTTTCAAAATAAAGCTTGCTGGGAAAAATTTCAGCTGATGGTTGCAGGCTGGTCGGGACTACTGGACTCACGTGGGAACCAAATCCTACTTCACCCACCCATCCCCTGTGCTTTTCTTCACTACTTTTGTTCTTAATGACTATGAAAGCTGTGCTGTCTGTCATGAAAAACACTGACAATTTGTGTCCACATACATGAATCTATTGATTACATTTCGTGACTACTTGACAAACTGCTGTGACAATGGGCTGAAAGCTGTCAGATGATATCCGTGTCACACCAGCAGCTGCCTGTATTCATATTTGTATTTGAAATATAAAATCCCTGCCAAAGGCTAATCAGGCTGCTGCACCGTGAAGTTAAATAACTGACTCCTTCCTTTGCTGCAAATCTGCTTAGCTGTGCTTTACTGTTCATCGGGCATGATAGCGATCTTGCTTTGTGTGACTAATAGACTAATAGTTAGAAACACCAGTTAATACATCAGCTCAAAAAAAACGATGATATATGAGAAAGAAAGCTGATTGCCTTTCATTTTTGAATAATTGTGCTCTATTGTTGAACAACCCCAGTAGCATATTTGTTGATGAAATGATTTTTTTCCCTCATATATGCTAATGAAGATATTCAGCAGAAGCACCACATCTGTATTGTTGCTGTAGTTTGTGTAAAGGAACAGACTTTTTTCAGATTAATTCTACTTGAGCGTGACAGCGCCTTTACTTAAAGACAAACAAAGAAAGTCGCCCCGCTAGCTGCTGTGAAGTCCTGGATACAGTGTGTCGCCATGACGTCGACGCGAGAGAGCCTTTAATTGCCTGGTATTTATTTTTCATGATGCCTGATGGGGCTCCCACTGATCTAATAACACTTGTTTGACACACCAGTATACACATCCGTCTTTCCAATGTGACCACGGGGATGCTCCAGAGTCAACAATAAACATCTGATTCCATTTGGTTTTTATGTAATTACTTATTCTTCATGGTTCACAAAGCCTGATGGCACGCAAGCTGGCTGATTAAAAGGTACACTGCAACGAGCACAACAGTCATGATCTTCCTCTTGTTTGCTCTTATTCTATGCACCTTTAGAAATAAGGGTTCCAAACGGGCTCCTCCTGAAGGTCTGAGGTTCTAGTTTTGCTTGTGAAGAGCTCAAACAGTTGGTCTTTTTAAGATTAAGGGTTCCATTGAGAACACTCTTCATCCAAAGAAAAAAAAAACTTTTTTGAATCAAGAGTTCTTCAAGTATTTGTTTGAAAACCCTTAGAATATAAAAAGGTTCTCGGTAGAACCTCCTGAGCGAGCTTTTGATAAAATTCTCGTAATATAAAAGGGTTCTTAGTAAACCCCTCTAGTGGTTTCTAGATACAACTCTTGGAGAAGGTTTCTCAGTAGAACCCCCAAAGCGTGATTGATAAAACTCTTCAAATATAAAAGGGTTCTCAGTAGAACCCCCCTAGGTGGATTTTAGATAGAAACCATTAGAATTTAAAAGGGTTCTTGGTAGAACCCCCTGGGTGGGCTTCTCAGTAGAACTCCCTGAGCGTAATAGATAAAACTCTTCAAATATAAAAAGGGTTCTCAGTAAAGCCTTCTTAGTGGATTCTTGATAAAAGTCCTGCAACCATTTGAGTGGGTTCTTATTAGCACCCTTAGAGCGTTCCACCCAAAACCCTGTCAGAACCTTTTGACAGGGTTTTGGGTGGAACCATCACACTACAGAAGGGTTCTCTGTAGAACCTCTCATAAGGGGTTCTGGGTGAAACCTTTCACACGTGGTTCTCGGCATAACCCTTTCTGTTAGGTTTGAGGTAGAACGGGCTCCAAGTGGAAGCTTTATTATAAAAAAGTTCTACCAAAAAGGGCTGTCCTAAAGGTTCTAGCCAGCACCTTTATTACTAAGAGTGTGGGAATTACAATTACAGTGTGTTGGATTCTTTGTGAACAATGAAAGAAAATAAAAACCTGTTTGTAGGAAACAGAACAGTGACGATTTACAGATGTGATGCCCTCTTTCTGCATTTTTGCTGATCATCTAATTGTTTGTTACATGCTTAAACGCACAATTCAGCAGTCATACACATCATGATTACTTTGTCATTATTGCACATCTGTCAGCAACAGAGGAGCCGATCCCGTCTGATGCTTCCCGATACGTTTTAATTATTAATGCGGCTCTAGGACAATCTTGCATTCTTGATATTGACAATTAGAGACGGTTGAGTTGCTGACGGCTGCTTTATGTGGCATCGCGCTGAACAGCAATAGCGCAGGTTTTTATTACGAGGCAGACTGCAGGATCAGATGTTTTCAGAGCTTTTGGCAACACTAAATTCACTCTTTACGGCTGCCAATTAAATGTGCTGAATTTTGTCAACGTGCGGTCGAGATTATGAGTTGATTTCTCAGCAGAGTAAGATGCTTAAAGTAACGCCTTCAACATCAAAGAATAAGTTAATGTCACTCTAATGTGAATAACACAGATGTCATATCTTTTTGAATTGCACTTCCATGCTCAATAATAACAGAGATCGAGAATGAGATCGGAGTGAATAGCAGGGTTCTGTGTCCTCTGAGAATGCACTTAAAGCATTTGTAAATGTAGAGAAGCATATTCTTCAGGGGGCAGAACCTCAGCAATAGAACCACATAACTAACATTGATTGCCATTGTCCGTTTGACCTGATTATAGCCGCAATAATGGTTGCTTTTAAGAATAGAGTCGTAATAATGGAAGTTCTTGGAAGTGGAATCACTGCCTCAAAATACTAATAAGGTGGTATTCATTCTGGCAGCCATTTTTGGTTTCATTTGTCTAAAATGTTGGGAGTTTTGGGTTACATCCAGTTTCATCCACTTTAGTTTTACAATTTATGGGGATGGACTTAAACGCCTTAAATACTCCCCTTTTCTTGACAGTGATAAACATGGAAGGAAGGACTGGAATTAAGGACAAAGTTTACCTCAAATAGATGTAGGTTAAAGGAGAAATATGTAATGTATTTACCGTACTAAATGAACCATGGTATGTCTTTGGAGATTAAAGAAGTTGAAATACCGGCTTCTCTGGCAACAACACCACAGCCAGCATGTTCTCCTTTGAAATTTCCATCCTGAGCTGGCATAAATATTTGTAATTGTTTGGCCATTTAACATTTATTAGAGTTGAAATTAATGCCGAATGTCAACTGAATGAGTAAGTGTCTGTTCCTGAGTTGTAGGAAATCATTAATAATCTTTTAGAGGAAGTGGATGTTTATAATGGATAAATTGAGCAAAATGTTAATGGAGTCTGGCACACAGTCACTGAACTCCAACTTCAGTGTTTATTTTCAAAGCAGTGGATTTTTACAGGCAGACAACTGACATAAACAACTGATCAAATTACAGTGGAGGACTTGTCATTGCTTATCAGTGTCAAAATATAATGTTGCACTCGCCTTGCACTCCTGTTTAGTGTCTGTGCAGCCTGCCTGTGCTTTGAGTTTGGAGAGGAGGGGGGGGGCAACTCATTTCAAGCATAGATTGTATATTAAAGTGGCAATATGTAGCAATTATGCATGCAAAAATGAGGACAGCTGTCCAAATAGCAAGTTGGAGCCATAGACTTACAACAAATAGTTTGAAATCATATTTAATGTACAATATATGGTTGAAGAGAGTTGTTTCCCGCTGCCCCCTCCTTCCCAGACTGGGGAAAGCTCCTCAACATCTTAAACTCACAATAACAAGTGACGATGAGCCCTACACTGTAAGTTGACCAGTTGTTTATAACTGTCAGTTGTCTTTCAACGTGGTACCCTGAAAACAAAAGCCCATTGCTCTGAAAATACAAACTCTGGACTTTGAGTGCTTGTCTCACTGCCTGCCAGACTCCATTAACATTTTGCTCAATTTAATCATTACATACATCTACTCCTTCTAAAAGTTTATTAACGATTTCCTATGACTCATATTCAAACATTTGTGCATTCTGCAAACATTCAGCATTAACTTAAACTCTATAAGACAAAACAGGCAAACAAAAAACAGGCTATTTCAGGGGACGCAGCAGCTGCAGCACTGATGTGAGAGAAGCTAGTATCTCAACTTAACATGTTTCCTTGATCCTTTCCTTGCTCATTTTATGTTTTATTACAGTAAATGTATTGTAGATTTCTCCTTCAAAAGGGATTCAACCTATTTAATATACCCTCTGTAGCTCCAACTCGCTATTTGAACTGCAGTACTCATTTTTGAATGCAAGGGACTTGCATATTTTTCCTTTGATTAGAACTTCACATTGATATGACAGTATGAAATCAATCAAGACTCACTTTACCCTCCTCTTTATATGTTTAGAGTTTAGTAACCTTATTGCCGTCATAATTCCGCATCATCATTTTTAAGCGAATATGAGTTCTATGAAAATTTGAGCTTTCTAAGAAAGAGAAACATAACTTAATGCTTTTCTGTAACTATAATTGATCTGTCTTTTATGCCGGTGCGTGTTTGCCTCGGGATTTTACATCATTTCTTATTCAGTGTGATGTGACTTCACAGACTTTGTCAAATTTAAGTCCTAATGCGAGTTAAGAGCAACTACAGCGAATGTTAGTTTTCACCCCAGCATGGAGGAAGCAGACAGCTTTGAAGTAATGCTGGACTTCACCCATGATGTTTTTCTCCCTCAAGGATTTCTGCACTTTTTTTCTCTCTCTCTTACTTGGAATTTTAAAGTGGAAGCATGTACCACACACACACGTATACTTACACTAACTCTCAGGATAGTGGAGTCCTGGAGGGTGTGCAGAGATGACAGTCAGAGGATGAATGACCCAGCAGAGTATCACTGAGCTGACACTCTGATAATTACATGCCAATCTCACACACTCTCATTTCCGCCATCGACACACACAAACACGCACAAACACACCGCACAGGCCGGGTTTGTAGATGAAGCACGTGTGTGCGCAGACACACACACACAAGGATCACAGACAACCGTGGCTGCATGTAACACATGTGCTCTCATTCCACTCTAACAAACAAACAAAATGTATTCTGTACTGTAGGAGCAAAGTTTGGCAGATCGCAGACACACATTCACACACTCACACACACACACAGAGACTTGATGTATTTTCCGCAATGCGTCTCTCTCCAAATTCCTAACTGTGTTCATTTACTAGCAGAGGTCTCATCAAACTTTAACCAGGCAGCATAAACAGCTTCAAATGGAATAAAACACCACAGTCGGTTACACTGGGACTACACACACACACACACACACACACACACACACTACAGAAACAGACACACACACTGTATGCACACTCAACATACAAGCTGGAGATTTATGCACATACATGAATGGAAACACACAAATACACACAGACTGCACATATGAGCTCACTGGTTCTGTTTCAGAAGAAAGAAGTGTGTAGGCATACAGTACTGTAAATGCGCACGCACACACACACACACACTTTGACTTGCACAAAGTTGAGAAAGAAATGTAGGCAGAAGAATGCAGATGCTTGCATTCAGAGTCTGATACAGCTGACAGTGTTGCTGTGTGTACGTGTGTGTATGTATAGACAGGTATTACTCATGTTATGAGGGGACATCTGTTTTCACACTCACATTTTGGGGACTTACCTTCCTTTTGGGGACAAAACACAAGTCCTCTTAATGTAAGTTATGAATTTCTGGGTGAAGACTTGTTATGATTAGGGTACAGTTAGATATAGCGTGTGTGTGCGGACATGCATTACTATGTTTTGGGGACATCGGTTTTCACACTCACATTGTGGGGACCCACTTTCCTTGTGGGGACAAAACAGAAGTTGCTATAATGTAAATTATTAAATATTAGGGTGACAACTTGGGTTAGGACAGGGGTCTACAACCTGCAGCTATGGAGCCACATGCAGCTCTTTTGCCTCTCTCCAGTGACTACCTGTGGCTTTGACAAAAATTATATGGAAATAAATTAGGGTAATTTAATTTTTCTTTTATTATTGTTGTCACTCTAAAGTGATTCTTGCACTGTAAAACTGGGTAAATCAAAAAAAATGTTGGGTAGGAGCCTGAACTCACAGTGCATTTGTTTGAGCTTCTCTTTGGATAGGGACACGTGTACTCAAAAATAGCAAAATCTCCAAGGTACTATCTCTTAAAACAATTAAAATGTCTTAAGACCTTAAGGTTTAACATGACCATGACAATAGAGGCATTTTAATTGTTTTAAAGAAGAGAGCTTTGGAGTTTTTTGTGATTTCTGACTAAGAATTTGTAGCCTAGTCATCAAATTAAAAAAAGAAAGGTTTTATTATTTCATCAACTAAAATGTGTGTCAGAGCCCACATTTATGGTTCAGTGTCTTTTCCCCTAAATTTTGCCAGTGGCTAGTCATGAGCCTCCATAGACTAGCTATGGATGTCAAATCCAAAAAAGGGAGGTCTTCAGGGGAAAATATAGAAATAATAGCGGCTCCAGACAGATTTGTCTGTCGCTTTCTTGGCCAAAAACGAGAGCAGAGTTTGGAGACCCCTGGGTTAGGATAAAGTTAGGTTTAGGTTAAGGTTAGGGGAGGGTTTGGCAAGTAGTGGTTTATGGATATCATGAGGGTAAGTCTCCGAGAAATTAATGTAAATCAATGTAATGTCCTCTGAAGTGATGGAAACATGACTGTGTCTGTGTGTAATTGAGAGACAAAGTGAGACAGTTGAGAGAATGTCTCTCATCAGTTTGTGTGCATTTGAAATGTTTTATTTCCTGCTCACTATAATTTGCTGCCACACTCAGAGCTGGAGCTCTTATTGTTCCAGCTTCTTTCTCTTTCCTCTTTTTTCACCTCTAAAAGCCTTAGTTTTGTTCTCTCTTTTCTCCCCCCACTCTATCTTTCTGACTCACCCGCATCTTATCAGGGCAGGAGATGAGACTGAGTACCCGCAATCCTGCGCTGTGATTGGTGATTTCCTGCCTGACGTTCGGCCAATCGTGTGTCAGTGTCCCATTAAGAAGCCATCACATTAATCACCACTAAACTCGTTTGCCCAGAGGCCCCCTCATGACTTTATTGATGCCCAGCTCTTTAGAAGCCCATTGGCCCCCCTTTGTGACTCAGGTGAGAACATATGATTGGTTGTCCCAGAGGTGAAGGTGGACATCCATTGGCTGTCATGATCAATGCAGGATGTCTTAGAAAATGAATGACCGCCCTCACCTGTCAAATCGCCTCTGCTCACTTGTTTCAAGGCGCCTGGTTGGAACGTGACACACATGGCTGGGTGGGGTTTGCAGTCATTTTACAGCTGCATTCATTTTAAATGACCTTTACCTTTAAACTGCATTCAATAAATGGAACAAACTGGCAGTGAGCCACAACTCTGAGGACTCCACATAAAACGTCTTTACAAAAGTCATCAAAACATTATGTGATTGGGGTTTTTTGTTAATTTTGATCAGTTTTTCCACTTCTAACATACTTTAGTCAATAATTAATGTGAGCTGCTGTGCGAGGCTGCACAAAGATTGCTGTCCAGACAATTAGTGGTCGACCAATAGTGTTTTTCAATGGCTTATGCCAATACCATTGTTTACAGAGCAGGGCAGCCAGAGACCAGTATATAATGCTGATATTAAAATAAAGAAAAGCCATGTATAATGCACATTATAATCTAATGGATATCTTATCAGGTAACGTGCTGTTTTAGATGGATTTCTTATCAATAAATGAGACATAAATACACATTGAGTTATGCTGTAAAGATCTCAGACCGTGGCTGGTACAGTATATCAGAAGTGACGTAAAATTAAATCAGATTTTCTGTCATTACAAACTTTTTCACCACTTTCTCAAAATTCACGAGGGGGACCGTTAACGTTGTCCCACAGCAGTCACACTAACAAGGCTGTCTGCAGATCTGTCTGGAGCCATTTTTTGTTCACGGGCCTCATGACTGCAGGAATTGTCTGATGCTGATCATCTCAAAAAAATAGTCGGACAGATTAATTGGCCAACTGATTCAGCCGTCCATCACTAAAGGCAATCATGACTGAATTACTTTGACACTGAAGAAAGTCATGATTCTCAGGCAAGATCTGGAGGTGTAAACTATTCACCTCTCAGTATCTTTACTTCACATCTCCTCCTCTGCGCCCCCATGTGCAAATCTCTCACACACACCCCCCCATGAGGAGGCGGGCCTCGCAGTTTGAAAAGCCTCTGTTTTAAGCAGCAGTTCACAAAGTGTGCCTCGGGTGCCTTAAGGACAGGCGAAAGGTGCCACTGTGTTAAAAACCTGGTTTAAATATGTAGCTATTCCCCAGCTAACATCATGACAGCTCACGGATGCCAGTTGTCATAATGACACAACACGCTTTGCACTCTGACTGAACCTGCCAAAAGGACTAAAATCAGACCGTACGGTGGAAAAAATTCCTATGACGGGATGCCGTGGTTTAAAATAGTTTGGGAACCACTGTTCTAAAATGATTGCTTATGCAGCACATGAACAGACTTGATACCACTTTGATTACTAAATTCATTCTATGCTCACTGAGCTGGTTTATTAAATGATTGTGAGTGAGTGTGTTATTATTTTAAGATGACATAAAATTCCTTTTTACCAAACCATCTTTTTGAATGATTAAAATGGCTAATGACTACCAGCTGTTGGCAGCTCCACTTCAGTTTGGCATATTGTCTTTAATGTTATATTAATACATCTGCTTCCCTTCTTATCATTCGTCATGTTTAACAATGGCCTCATATTGAAAGTTTATTGGACTGGATTACTGTCATTGACAGAAGGAGCTCAGTCGGTGTAACAGAGACAACTGCGCTCTTTCTTCTAGCGAGTGGAAGCTCTGCAGTGTGACAGGACAAGTAAAGGTTGCTGGGATATGGGGAAATGTCCTACAATGTGCAAGATGAGACAGAACAAGAGACAGGGAATGCTTGATGTTTGGATCTGCTAAAGGAATTTAGCCAGATCAGGTGTTGCGTACAAAAAGAAAATAGATATAATTATGGAGCCATAATGAGGAATAACAGGAAAGGACTTTGAGAAGGGAGTGAACTACTTCAGTGGTCACATGAAGTCACTAAATAGATTTTTGGCTTTAAAAAAAGAGAGTGAGGACATACCATTTTCTTTTATACCCTCAATGCAAGCTTCAAGTGCTTCAGGGTTTGTGTGGGTGCTGGAAATCTTTGAGAACACTTAACGTGGTGTTTTCAAGGTATGAAAAGTGCTTGAATTATTCTCATAATAATTATGTCAATAATTATGACATTGGCTCAGTCAGGTTGTATAGGAAGCCAAGTCTAATTACAGACAGTTTTGAAACAGCAACAACTTTGTTGCATCTTTGTTGTTTTGTTTATTGCACAATAACATCTGGTTTAATGTGACGAAGAAGTGAAATAATCATTTTCAGTATATGTATATAAATATGCAGTAAGGGTTGTAGTCAACCAAATAAAAATCTTTGGACAATAGGGGGGGGGGGGACTCTGGATCAACTTAATCAGCCACAGTACACTGAGCTGCTAGCCTAAATGGGTGCAAATCAAAGTTACACAACAAATTCCTGCAGTTAGGCCATTTTTATAGTAGCTATATTATTACCCTCAGGAGCTTCACATCTATTAACAGCAACACAAACACACACTGTGGCAGTGAGGATCACAGAGCAGCTTGCTTCCATACAACACAACAGCTACAGCTGTCATTTAGTTGCTTTAAATGAGGCTTAACATCCACTCAGTTTCTCTTGACTGTCCTTAAATATCACAACAACATAGCCCAACATCATCCCACCCCAGTAGCCACATTAGCAATATGCTAGTGCCAAATTCAACAGGATAGCATGGCAAAACTTACAGCTTTCGAGTATAAAGTTGGGTCACACATTTATACATCGTGGAGCGTGTTGTCAAAAGTAAACTTTTTATCCACTCAGCTCTTGTGTGGCCTGAGGCTGATGTAGTGAGCTGTGCTGGTACTTTGGCATTGAGTTAGTTAGTTTGAAGTGAAGGAAATGTTCAGCAAAACAGCCCCCCACGCAGAAATGAAATACATATATGTCTGTATATATGTCCCACCCCTGACAATAACAGATTTAGAAGCGCTTCTGTCCTTATTAACGAAACACCAGTGGCTGTCTGATCAGTGACAACTGGTCGGACGAGACCACACTGAGTAAATGACAACAAGGTGTCAGCCCTAGTAGATATATAATTTACCACAACTGTAAGGTTCTGGAAAGCTTGAAAATGCACCTTTAAAATTCTTGAAAGGGGCTTGAATTTTTTTTTTTTTTTTTTTTTTTTTTTTGAAAAGGTGTGGAACCCTGGTGCTGAAGGACCTAATGACTGCCAGATGTCACAGTGAGACCACAACACACTTGCCAGTCTTAGCTGATTTCCTTTTGTCACCCATATCTTGAGATCTCTAGTGTTTCTAACCTTTTATCTGCTACCATTCTGCACTTTTGTTGAAATGTGTTGCATTTCCGCTCGGTACCCCGCTGATTCTTTTTCATGCGTGTCTATGGTGCTTCTTAAATGGTGTCTGTTTAATCCATTCAGTTCCTGGGCTGAAATTACTCATTGTATAATTCAGTTTATCGTTTGGCAGAGTCCCACAATATGAAGTCAGTGTTTGTTTTCAGTCCAGCTGGCTCACTGGTTTGGCTTACCTGCCTGATGTAACTCACTGTAACCACTGACTTCACTGTGCCACCATATGGCCCTTAGGTGTGAGCGTGTGTGTGCCCATGTGTGTGTGTGAGTGACGTAATCAAATTCCGCCAATGCCAAAACCAAATGGGTGCAGATGACTCACATCATAATTATGTAAATAAGTAGTATCTTGGTCTTCATTTCATTGTCTTTTAGCTGTTGGCTGGCTGTGAAGTGGCTAACTGTGTTTGTTTGAAACAACGCTCAGACAGTCTGAGAGAAAAGGTCAGGGGAGTGCGTTTGCGTGTGAAGAAATGTGTTAAAGCAGACAGGAATCCGTCTCTTCACTATCATTCTGGCATATGAGGTAAAGAGGCAGCTTTACCCTCAGAGAGAAGGTAAGCTGCTGTGTTTTGCCAAGCAGCAAATTTGTTGAAATCTCAGGGTTAGTGCTGTGTGACTCAGCTCGGGCCCGGAGGAGGAAAGTAAGAGGGCCAGTACACCCATGCAGATTTTATCATCTGTCTCCAGCAGCTTGGAAACAACAACTCTGAAACAAAGTGGTTCATTGTTGGTCTTAAGCAGACCACAAGGTCTACGATGCTGTGTTAACTTGGATGACCCAAGTGAGTTGAGTCTTTTTTTTTTCTGAACCTTTTTACATAGAGTTTATCCTTGATTTAAATTAATTTTATATAAATGTATTCAGTTACCCACGTCACATTTCTAAATGGTAAAATAGTAAATGTGCTGCGTTTGAACCTGACCTGTCTATATAAATTGCCATTTCTAGCTGAAACACATTTAAATTCTATCTTGAAAGAGAAAAATATAACATATTTGCTGTATTAAACGATAAAATGACCATGATATGTCAGAGATAAAGGAAACGTGGGATGTTGAATCACTGACCTCCTCCTCCGTCTAGTCCTGCGTCTCAGTCTTTGTGTTTTTGTTTGCCTGTTTCATTTTAAATAGGGTTCAAATGAATGCAGAATGTTTGCAGAATGAGTAAGTGTCTCTTTAGGAGCCATAAGAAATCAGTAATAATCTTTTAGAAGGAGTAGATGTTAATAACAGTTAAATTGGGCGACATGTTAATGGAGTTTGGTAGGAGTTGTGGGCTTTTGTTTCACGATAACAGGTTTAGCTTTACACTGACAGACAATTTACAGTTATAAACAACAGCTTACTCATTGTCCCTTGATCGATTATGAAATGATTATTAAATTAATTGCCATCTGTTTTCATAATTGATTAATTGGTTTGAGCAATTTAAAAAAAAGTCAAAATTCTTTGATTCCAGCTTCTTGAATGTGAATATTTTCTGTTTTGTTTTTGTTTTTTACACATTTATGAATATGTAAGCTTTGGGAAACACAGATTGACATTTTTCATCATTTAAAGGCATTTTGTAGTCCAAACAACCAATCAAATATTGAAAAAATAATAAACAGATTAACCTACAATGAAAATCGTTAGTTGCAGCCCTACTTCAATATATTTATTATTGAGTCCATGGCCCCAACTCCCTATCTAGGCTCCAGTATTCATTTCTGAAAGGTCTTATATATTGCTTTTATAGTGAAAAAGCAGATAAATAAATGCCTCATCTTGCACAAGGACATTTCAAAACATAGCTAGGAGGAGGCGGGGACAGATCCACCAACCCTGCAACCTACTCAGCCTCCTAAGCCACAGTGTTCCCTGGAAAAAAAAAAAACTGTGCACAACCTCAGTGTTGTCTTCCCTGGTAATGCTTTGTTTTACAAATGCAAGAGTTCCACCTAACATCACAAATTCTGGGTGTATGTCGCGGAAAGCAAAGAACACACTCTGCATTTGCATTATTTACCAGTCCATTAGTTGGAAACCTCTCATGTCTGAGCACATCACACCCGTGGAAAGTGATGGATGAATTCGCCGCTCTCTTCAACTGTTAAAGTACTGCTTTTGTCTCATCTTTTTTTATTATTTTTTTAAGTGTCCAAAAATAGAAGCTAATCTACTACAAATCTCGATCGTGTGGCGGTTATTTTTACACCGCCTTTGTTGGAGGCTTGTAGTTTCTAACTGTTTCCATTTATTCCGCGCCTTCAGCTCAAATATCACATTTGTAAATGTGCAAACACTCCTGTCGGCAGTATGTGCTGCTGTAAGCTTGCAAGTGTTTGCCTACTTGTGCCC
>JAJHUR010094445.1:0-17556 GCA_027495735.1 Lutjanus campechanus | reverse complement strand
GGTTCATTGTTGGTCTTAAGCAGACCACAAGGTCTACGATGCTGTGTTAACTTGGATGACCCAAGTGAGTTGAGTCTTTTTTTTTTCTGAACCTTTTTACATAGAGTTTATCCTTGATTTAAATTAATTTTATATAAATGTATTCAGTTACCCACGTCACATTTCTAAATGGTAAAATAGTAAATGTGCTGCGTTTGAACCTGACCTGTCTATATAAATTGCCATTTCTAGCTGAAACACATTTAAATTCTATCTTGAAAGAGAAAAATATAACATATTTGCTGTATTAAACGATAAAATGACCATGATATGTCAGAGATAAAGGAAACGTGGGATGTTGAATCACTGACCTCCTCCTCCGTCTAGTCCTGCGTCTCAGTCTTTGTGTTTTTGTTTGCCTGTTTCATTTTAAATAGGGTTCAAATGAATGCAGAATGTTTGCAGAATGAGTAAGTGTCTCTTTAGGAGCCATAAGAAATCAGTAATAATCTTTTAGAAGGAGTAGATGTTAATAACAGTTAAATTGGGCGACATGTTAATGGAGTTTGGTAGGAGTTGTGGGCTTTTGTTTCACGATAACAGGTTTAGCTTTACACTGACAGACAATTTACAGTTATAAACAACAGCTTACTCATTGTCCCTTGATCGATTATGAAATGATTATTAAATTAATTGCCATCTGTTTTCATAATTGATTAATTGGTTTGAGCAATTTAAAAAAAAGTCAAAATTCTTTGATTCCAGCTTCTTGAATGTGAATATTATATGCGAATATATATGTGAATATGCTTTGTTTTACAAATGCAAGAGTTCCACCTAACATCACAAATTCTGGGTGTATGTCGCGGAAAGCAAAGAACACACTCTGCATTTGCATTATTTACCAGTCCATTAGTTGGAAACCTCTCATGTCTGAGTACATCACACCCGTGGAAAGTGATGGATGAATTCGCCGCTCTCTTCAACTGTTAAAGTACTGCTTTTGTCTCATCTTTTTTTATTATTTTTTTAAGTGTCCAAAAATAGAAGCTAATCTACTACAAATCTCGATCGTGTGGCGGTTATTTTTACACCGCCTTTGTTGGAGGCTTGTAGTTTCTAACTGTTTCCATTTATTCCGCGCCTTCAGCTCAAATATCACATTTGTAAATGTGCAAACACTCCTGTCGGCAGTATGTGCTGCTGTAAGCTTGCAAGTGTTTGCCTACTTGTGCCCACCCCCCCTCCCACACACACACACTCTCCTCCTCCCCCTGTATCAAATGTCACATCTGCCTGTTTAAATGGCACTGACTTCACTTAACACGGAGACACTGCTGGGTCCCACTTCTGCTTTAATACAATTGTCGCCGTGTTGTGAGGAAAAGAACACGCACACGCACGTACAGCTGAAGCCGCTGATAGCCTCATTTTCTCTTTTCCTTGACACACATACACACTCAGCGTGTCTCTCTGTGTTAAAGCTTAGGTCCACTCGGTCTGAAGTGAGTCTTTCTCAGCAGCTGCTCAGGTCTCCATCAAAATCAATACAGAGAATTGGTCTGCTGAATCCTCTGGGAAAGTTACAATATGGGAGTGTGTCTGTGTATTGAGTCCAGGAGGCAGGAGTGAAGAGAGTAAGCTTACTGGATGCCATAATGGATTCCTGTTCACACACCTCCTCTCTTCCATTTTTTTTTTTTTCTGTCTCCCCTCCCCTCTCGCGCCCTGCGACTCCTGAGACGACCTCACCTCCTCACACTCCGGTCCTTAAGACCTTAAGCTGTCTAATCTCCTCCTCTCCTGGCTCTCATCTCCTCCTCCTGTCCCGCTCCTCCTCGCTCTGCTCCCCGCGCTCCCACCTCCAGTCCCCCAGTCTCTCCCTGTTTGACCTGCAGATGTCAAATGCAGAGTGCCAGAGATGGCTCTATCCTTAGCTGAGAGAGGTACGTCCTCCTCGGAGGCTCCTTTTGTGTCTGGATAGGCAATTCAAGCACATCACAAGTGCTTAATTTATTAAGGACTACCATAGGTGTTCCCAGGACAAAGAGTGAAGTGTTCCATTATGGGCCTCTTTAAAGAAAATAACGGCCCTGTAATTTATCATTCCATATGGGGCCCTTTAGGTTTTCTGCAGACCGAGTGCCCTCCTCACTTTAATAAGGTAATACTTTTCACTGTGAGCAAATGTAACCAAAAAGCTCAAGTCAAATAGACACTCAGACACCACAATCTACACACAGAAACCTGAGTTGACGACTATAATTATATATGTTTTTAGCAAATGCATAAAGGAGCAATATGTAATGATTGCGTGCAAAATTGTCAAAATATTGAGGCGGAGATTAATATACGATCTGTGGTTGAAGCGAGTTGTTTCCTCCCTAGACTCGAGGAAGCTCAGGCAGGCTGCAGGAACTCTTCAGGAGTGCAAGACAGGCGCAACATGTAATTTGACAATAACAAGTGACGATGAGTGCTACTCTGGTAGTTGATCAGCTGTTTATAACTATCAGTTGTCCATCATCGTAATACAGTTGGTCTTAACTGATGACCACCTGCCGGACTCCATTGACATATTGCTTAATTTAACTGTCATAAACATCTACTCCTTCTAAAAGATTATTAATGTTTTCTTAGGACTCATAAAAAGACACTTACTCTATTCTGTGAACATTCTGCATTCATTTGACGTGATACAGGAAGGGAAAATAATAACATAAGTTAAGAATAGATGTTTCAAAGGGGGACACAACAGCTGTAGTGTTGTTGCCATAGTAGTAGGTATCAATCAACTTAACATGTTTCCTTAATTTCTAATGGTTATTTTAATGATTTATTACAGTAAATATATTACAGGTTTCTCCTTTAATTTGTTGAAAGTTGAGAGGAATGTTCGGATTTTTTAATTGAACAACACATCCTCTGCGGGTTACTATCGATTATGTGAGCCAGTAAGCCTGAGAACAAACAATTATCAACTTAATTATTTATGCCAAAGGTTATGTGTTTATATAACCTTTGTTATTGTTTCTGTCTGTCATTACAAAAAAAATATTATTGTATTTCCAAACAGTCCGCTGGACATGCAGCTTTTGAGCCGAGACACAACAGATTAGATTTTACTCCTGACTTTTCCATCATCAGGTTTTAGCAGTAATTATAAAGAGCAACTGTAAACTAAATATAAAGGTCACCTTCACTTTCACGTATACAATTATACAGAGCACAGTGTACACTGAGATTCACATCGAGCTTAACCAATCACTGATTTAATGCGTGGATGCAAGATAATGCACTTCAAGTGAAGCATAGTTTTATATATGTCTGTATCTTTACTTGATAGTTTCTATTTCCAATGCAAAACAGAAATTTTGGTTTATACAACAGTTTTTTTTTCAGTTTGTGATATTTCAATTGATTTGGTTTATCAGCAGGATAGACTGATGTACAAAAGAATTCTTCAGCCTGTTGCATTTAAATTGAGGGACTCTGAATCACCTTTTGGAGGACTGAAGTTGGTATTCATCATTCACCATTCGTATAATTTAGTTTTAAGTTACACAGATAGATTGCTCAACCAGGCCGTACAGCAGGGCATCATGACCTCTGGTCTTTTATTGAACCCAATTTTGCTGTTTGAACAGATACAAATAAAGATGTCTCAGTGCAGCACTGGTTGCATCAGGGGAAATAAAATCTACATATCCTGAATAATGTCTTTAGGTGTGACACCAACTTTAGAGGACAGTTCAGTGTTTTCTGAGGTTGATGTTCTCTCAGCCCTTTCTAATTTCACCCTAATTAAATGCACTACATGAGGAAGAGCATCTGTGTCAACCATCGGGAATTTAATCCTGGCAGCGTCTGAGCTTCCATCGGACACGGTGCAATGGGCAGTGCAACAGCTTTTATGGATTTCACAGTGAGCATTTCCTCAGCGGCTGTAGTGGAATTTGGGGGTATTGCTCTGACTGTCCTCCCGGTTCGCCTTCCAGAAAGTGCTCATGTTGGTTTCAGTGCGTCAAGACTTACCGGAAGAGAGCTTAAGATATAGCTTCCCAGAAGCAAGTTCAGATGTCTTAATGTGGCGCCTCAAGTTTATGTGGTAAGGTGTAACTGGTGGATGGGCCATTTGTGGGCAGTAAATGTATAGTTCCTCTCTGCAGTAGGTGTAGTAAATTTGTCGTTATCATTCCCTGTCTCTTTCGCTGCTCATTCTCTCACTTGCACTTCTGTTTTTTTTCTATCTCTTCCTAAAACACACCCTTCGGATGCTTACAGGCCTGAGTACCAATTATCTTCACTCAGCTCAAGTGATGTTCTGATGAACACACTAATGAGGATTCTCCACATGATGGACCTCTGGCTTTCACCTTGTGTTCTGGTGCTGGGTATCTAATGGTGGGCAGTGGTGGTGAAAGGAGAGGGCGGCATCATCACGCTGGCCAAAAACACACACTTCCTTCTGAGGGCTGCGATCAAGGCCATTGCCCCTGCAATCCTGACCCGTTCTGCCATGTTGCCCCGACGACCCAGCTCCAGATGTCTGTCTCTGTTGGACTCCATAGTAACCAGCCATCGTGGCTGGCAACAAACACGGCCAATGCTAATCACTGACGACATGGAAGCTGTGGGGCAGCGAGATTGTCGGCAGGGTGGGCTGAAAGGTCTCTGAACTATTAAACTGAGTCTTCATCTGCAGGCGCAACTTGTTGGCTAACATGTGATGAGCCATGTTTGAGTTCTGGCATCATTTAGGAATGTTGCCAAATCTGTTTTCCCACTACAAGAGCGTTTAATATCAACTGGCAAATTCAGGCCAGTCAGGATGAGAATCCATCAACTGCCACAATATAAGACCACATTGATTTTGACCTCTTGAAGATGAGACACGCTTCGAAGCAACCATTTGGGCAGATATATCGAATGAAATTTGCAGTACATCAGTAAAAATAAATTAAAGAAATACAAATAATATCTTTTTTTTTTTTTAAAGTGAGTTCTTTCTCTTAGTTTTTTGTTCACTTCACACACTTCTCTGTAAGGTTTTTCAAGATCTCAGGTCAAGTTTTCTTTGACTGGCAGCATTTCTTTGGGCTTAAAATCTTCTATCATCTGAAATTCTGTTACACAACTTTTTCTTTTTTTCTGTGTTGGATACACACAACTAAAAAGTTCAACAGGGACCAGATCATAAAGCAAAGTCAAGGCGAGAATCAGACAAAGGAGCTGCACACTGTACTTACAGTTCCCAGCGAATTTGATTCAGCATCGTTTCAATGTCACATAAATCTTTGACAGGTGTATTTCTTTCTGCTATTCAGCAAGTTGCATGACTCAATGATTGCCCTGATCTTGAAATACCTTTCGTAACTGTGTCAACTCTTAGTTAAAGATAGAATCGGCAGGATTTGTGAACCTGCCACAAAGAGAGTTGATTGTTGAGTTGGGGAGGTGAGTTGACTGGGACACCAAATGCCGACGTTTTGGGTTGGTAAAGTATCACAGCAAAATAGTGAGAACATGAGAAAATACAGGCAGTGGGCTGCAGGGTCTCTGCAGAAACAGACACCACCACACCCTTCTTGTGGGTCGTAAGTAGTGATTGAGAGCAATTTGTTTATATGAGTTTAAGGAAAATGTTGCATATTTTGCTACCACATTTAAGCCGCCATCTACAGAGTCCATTATTGCATCATAGTTCGATCAGACCTACACTATAATATCATTGCTGATTTTATTTCTTATGGCAAGCATGGCAGGGTTACATATTTATTATTATCCCTATATACTGTATTTCTTAATTGTGTTGTATTGCTTGATTCATTCCAAGCAGTCATTTTTGCATATATGCATGTGTTTATTTTTCAAAAATGGATATACACTTGTCAGGAAAAACATGTGAAGGACCAGTGTGTAGGATTTAGTGGCATCTAGTGGTGAGCTTGCAGATTTCAAACATTTAACTTTACACTCCCACTCCAAGCGTGCAGGAGAACCATTGACATAAATAAAGATGGATGACGTGGCTCCACTTCCTCCCACTCTACAAACAAAATGAAGCCAAAATATCCCACATACGAGCGCGGCTATCTTGTGGTGGTGATGCCATTTGGAGCCAAAGTCTGTGAAGTAGTCATCAGTATTTGAGTTTGAGTTCCTGCCCGTACAGCCAATCACAAGCAGAGCTCAGCTGTCAGTCATGACATGGAACCACCCTTTTTACAGCATGAAATAAGTAATTAAAACCAAACTAATCAGGAAATGGAAATGAACACTTGAACAAACATCAGAGGGATTAAAACGACCTAAAAATGTATTTGATGTGTTCAATGATTATCTAGTTTGACCCATTTCCTATCTACTATAATGGAGAGGCTGGGTTTATGACCTATACTGCAGCCAGCCACTCAGGGGAGATCGAGATGTTTCACTCTTGAGAAGCCGTTTCACGGTGGCAGAAAAAATAGTTGCTGCTAGTATTCATTCTGGGATACTGTAGAAACAACATGGCAGTTTCTGTCAAAGCAGAACCACGACCTTTGTAGATATAAACGGCTCATTGTAAGATAAAATAAGATAAGATAAGATTCTCTGGTGATAATTAATTATTATCCTTATTATTATACACCAGTGAACACATACTTGTGAATATTATACTCAATTTCTGCAATATTCTGCCAAGAAATTCCTGTAAATCTTACAAACTGGCTGTCATTGTTCACATGACTCCAAAATCCTCGGCACAGATTCTGAAATACTGTGTGCCATCACCACAAATTGAGCTAGAAGATGGAACAGGAGGGGATGTGCCTGTTGTTGTCAAATAACCTTGGCCATTTACTTTATGGGCAACTGCATCCTGCTGAAAATTGCATGTCATGTGTTCCAACCTTGTGATTTTTAAGCTGTTCCACACGTGCCCTTGAAAAGTTTAAAAAGCGTCCATTAAAAAGAGAATAAAAATCCTCAGATGCTGCTCGAATTTACTGATGTGTGCACTGGGTGCAGTAAAAAAAAAAAAAAAGTTGCACCTGTAAAACGGTAACACCTGTGCACAGACAGGATAACGTGTGTGTCGACTATATTGTTACCTAATTTGAGTCTATTCTGCACTGACGCCATTCAGCATTTAGATTATGTAACAAATGTCTGTTTTGGTTTTTATATTTTACCCTCCAGGTAATTTATTAAGCACAATCTATTTTCTCTTGCACTCCTCTGCAAGGAGGTCAAAGGTCAAAATAAACTACAGAGCAGCGCCCAGGAGCTGGAGCTGGCTCTGATTTTTGCTCAAGGATAGTTTGTCAGGGTGGATTCTTGCCAGAAAATGAGCTTGGATCCTCTTGAACCTGCACACACACACTCTCTCACACACACACACTCACAGCTATTTTTCACTAGAGTGTTTCTCAGTCGGGTTGATGCTAAAATAACATTCGAGCCACATCGAGCCAAAAACAAAAAAAGAAGAAGAAGAAAAAAAAAAGCAATCCAGATGAACTTTATTTAGGTTTGGTGGCTGGAGCCCCTGACAGGTTGGTCCAACCCTTGCATCCAGTTTACGTGTAATTACTGTCTTACACAAAAAGAGTGCAGGTTGCACACTAAGAATGAGCGCTGATAGCTGTTGTGATAGTCGTGAAAGCAGTGAAAGCATCAGCAAGCTGCAAGCACACACACACACACACATTCATGCGCTGTGAGGCAGCTCGAGGCCTTTCTGTGGTTTTGACATGGGCTCTTGTGATGTGTAACAGTATGCCAGCTAGCTGGGTGGGAGGATAGAGATGTGTTTTTATACGCCTCAGTAAGGCTGTAATCCATGACTCACGCTGCGTGTGCGCGTGTGCGTGTTTCATGAGATAAACAATAAGTGGCAGCTAAGTTTATCTCCAACCGGGGTCTACGTGCATGTGTGTAAATGCTCACTGGAGGGTTACAAAGTGGGGAGGCAATGACGGCAGTCATTTCTCTAAACACTCAACTTCCATCTTCATTAAGGTCGCATGTCATCCTACTGGGGAGAAACCTTACAGCCCAGTTCCAACAAAGTTGGGACTTTGCGTAAAATGTACAAATACAGTGCAAATACAAGATCTTTAACGTTCAGACTGATAACATTATTGTGTTTTGTAAATATACACTTACTCTGAGTTTGATACCTGCAACATGTTCCTAAAAAGCTGGGACAGGAGCATGCGTCACCTTTTCTTTTAACAGCACTCAGTAAGTGTTTGGGAGCTGAGGACGCTACTTGTTGAAGTTTTGAAGGTGAAATTCTTTCTCATTCTCACTTGATATACGACTTCAGGTCCCTGTTGTCTTATTTTGTGCTTCATAAGGCACCACACAGTTTCAAAGGGAGACAGATCTGGACTGCAGGCAGGTCAGTCTAGTACCTGAACTCCTTTAATTTGAAGCCACGCTGTTGGAACATGTACAGAATGTGTCTTGGCATCGTCTTGATGAAATAAGCAGATACATCTCTGAAAAAGACATCTGGATGGCAGCATGTGTTGCTCCAAAACCTGCATGTACCAGAATTAATGGGGCCCTCATGGATGTGCCAGCTAGCTATGATGCCATAAACCTCACCCCATCCACGCTTGTGAATGACTGAACCTTTCGAGGATGTTCCTTTAAAACTCAATCATGATACTGTCACCTGTTACCAGTCAACCTGTTTAGTGGATTGTTCCAAACAGGTCTTTTTTGAGCGTTCCGCAACTTTCCCAGTCTGTTGTTTCCCATGTCCCAGCTTTTGCATTTTGCAGGCATTACATTCAGAATGAGTGTATATTCACAAACAACAAGTTTATCAGTTTGAATATTAAATGTCTTATCCTTCAAGTAGTATTTGCAAATCCTTGCATTCTGTTTTCATTCATGTTTTACTCGAAATTCTAACATTTTTGGAATTGTGTTACTTTGTTCCATGTCTCCATAATTATTATCACATGCTTTTTATGAACTGGCTGCACTCCACAGTGTGACTCTTTCACACCAGATAAGTCGACATGTATTGGTTTGGTATGACTGAAAAGCAAGAGAGAGGAAAAAGATGGAAATACAATCTTTTCATACTGCAGATGCTTTCGCAAACTTTATTATCAAGGGAGAGCAAAAAAGCAACTTAAGTATGCCAGCTTTTTCTAAGCAGCGCTGCTTCAAATTCATACAACCAAACACCCACTCACCTTGAAGCAGCCCAACACAACAGCAGTCCTCTCTTTGTTGGCCCCTAAACAGTTGGGGAGAGTCAAGAGTCTTTCTCAAGGGCACCCACACAGTTTTTGATGACGAAGGAGCGAGTCTCACTTATTTCTCTTCAGAGATTTTAAGGTGGATATCTTCCAATCACAACACTTGGTCTTCATGAGCACTAATTGGGATTAGTTTTTGTGTGTGTGTGTGTGTCTGTTTTGTTGCGCATTAATGAAGGGAAATCGAGCGCAATTGTTTGCATTAACTTCAGTACGACGTGTGGGCAGCTGAACGTTATCATCGCACGTACTTAAAGGGTCAGAAATGACCTGCGGTTTTATCTCGCCAGCAAAAAATAAAACATGTGAACAAAGAGTCTTGACCTCCACCTCCGCACGAACAGACAAAAGAGGAGAGGAGGAGACAAAGAGATGAAGTAGGAGAAGCAATGGGTGGAAAGAGGAAAAGGAAGGATAATCAGATGACATCTTTCTAGTAAAATCCGATGAAAAAATAAAGAAAGAGAGCAGAAAGATGGGCAGAGACAAACGGGAACCACAGAGTGGATGGAGGATGTGATGAAGTGAGTTGTAAGAAACTCAGAAAATGATTGTTGATGAAAGGATAGGATAGGTAATGTCGATAGCACAATGCAGTTTAGCCACCGAAAAAAATGAATATCAGAAAATCTGAATCAGTTTTAAGTGTTTGCTATATTTAGGATATTTTCACAGCTTTACCTTGTCTTTAGACGGGCTTTTCTGATGGGGAACCACCATTGTATCAGCCAAATGTCGCTTTCTGCAAAGCAACCAGATTTTGCCTCGCAGAACTCAGGAGTTGCTGGTCTCCCGCTGCCTCGGTCGGTTTGTGTGTTTTTGTTCATTTGTGACTTTGGTGAATCTGAGCTAACCTTTGAAAACACTGAGGCCACACAACAAGACAAACAAACTAACCATGACAATCAAGACAATGGTAGACCATGTGAAGTAAAATGATTGGTTTTGGCTCTGGAGTCTGGTTGCTTTAGCGAGAGCTGTGTTTGGCTTATATAACTGAGGTTTCCAGTCAGAAAAGAGTGCCTGATGTCAAGGTAAAGTGGTGGAAATAATCTAAAAATAGCGTACTGTCATTAACACAATGTGCAGCCACATATGTAAATGAAAAGGAGGGTTTTACTGAGACAGTCTAATGGGGAGACATAGAAGACATATGCATAAAAATAAAACAAAATATAAATAAGGACAAAAATAGCAACATATGCACTACGTGACATTTAAACATGGCAGTAGTGCAAAGCCAGCTGTATGAACTGCAAACTATCCCTTTAAATATGTGCCTTGCCGAACAGAATCGCTGTATTTTAAACGTAAGCGTTATGAAACCATATCCCTCCACCTGCATGCTGGAGACGTGACTGTATCACAGCTATAAAGGTCAGAGACTGATGGAGGAGGGGTGATAGTGTTAAAACTGTGACTTGGAGGAACAAAAGGAGAGAGAAAGTAACACAGAGAGAAAAAAAAATGTAAGTAGAGAGGAATTGCTGCAAAAAGATCAGAGGCATGCAGAAGCTACTGGGTGTGACTTGAATAGCAACAATCTCAGAGACAAAAAGCAGAGTGAAGGGACAGAGGGAGTTTGACTGTGGCCCTTAGTAACAACAGACAGAGGCAGAGGAAGAAGAAGGAGAAAGGAAGAGCGGAGAAAATATATTAATAGAAATGTTATCTAATGACTGCGCTCTCTTTTCCTGCGCGTTATGAGTTGTATTGAATCTGCTGCAGCTAATATTATCTGACTAACTGCTCTTTTTTTCTAGCCGTTGAGAATATTACACTGTCACTTGAGTGTGTTAATCACATATTCTAAGTGTGTAAGTGTGTCATCTTTAGACTTAGATGTTGTACTATGCTGGCTGAAGTGAGCTGAGAATGAATGAATCCCACCCAACGTAATACGACGCCGATGCAACACGGGCAGCGAAGCGGCTGCCATTAATTCCAAATGAAACATTCCCCATGGAGACGTAGACAGAGACGGATTGAGAGACAGAGACGTACACACACACACAGACAGGGAGCGAGAGGGACTCATCCATGTCCTCGCAGTCTTCCCTCTCAGCCAATCATTCATTTTTCTCCAACCCCTTTTTTTCCATTGTCAATAAATTCTATTAAAATCCAGCTCAGGGTGTCTGATCTGCTGATTCCACTTACTACTTCTCGTTTTCCCACCAAAAAGGCTCAAGAGCGGGGCGCTGATAATTAATTGTAAAAGTGAGATTGGTGGCTCTCAAATAGTTATTTCATTTGACTAGTTAAATTTTCATTTAATGAACTCATAATCAGCAGTTTCCCCTCCCAGCCGATGTAATTTTCGCAGTCCATCAGTGCAGCCTCTCTTGTATGACCACAGACAACTTAGTGTGACATTTTTCAGGCATTTCATTTGGGTTGCCAGGGAATTAAAGTTTCCATGAAGTCAAAACTGATGCTTAAAGGACAATTATCCAGGATTTAGTGGCATCTACCGTCGAGGTTGTAGAAACTTGTGAAATAGCCCCCCCCCCAAAAAAAAAGTGCTTATTCTGTGTTACTGGCCTCCACGAGAGAGCACCAGCTCCTCTTATTCTTATTTTCAGGTCATTATACACAAATGAAAACACACACTTCCATTTCTGCCATATTTTGTCAGACTATCCCCCTAAATTTTACACACTGGACCTTTAAGAGTTTCCATCACACATGTATTGCACTATATACCTGCAGTAACCTACATGCCAGCATCTGGTCCAACAAAGAGATAAAAGTTGTTGCAGAGTTTGTCTTTTTCTGGAAAATGACTAAAACTGTTGATGACTCATCCTGCACTCATGGGTGTACACTAAATTTGAGTGGACTGGAGTGTTTCTAGGGAATGGGTCTCGCTGTACAAAAGTACAGCTTGATCATTTTATTCCCTGATTTGGGTCAAACCGGATCATATATTATAAGGAAAATATTTTCTGCTTTCCACGTTCATGCCATACAGCTGCTCAGCCACAGAGTGTCCCCATAGATAAATGGCTTTGGCTTACTCATTGCTAAAGTTTCTAATCAGAAATGCTAGCTTGTTAGTGGGCAACAGAAGCAGGCCCAGCAGCCTCCCAGTGAACACAACCAGTCACTGAGACAGACAAAGACTACAGCACCAAGGTAGTTTAAGGAATTTCCTGATGGATAGATAGCTTTAGCTTAGTTGTTGCTAAATTAGCTAACCATAATGGTTTCCTGCTGTTAGCAGGCAACAGAACCAGGCTCAGCAGCTTCCCAGAGAACACGACCAGTCACCGAGATGAACACAGCGTCCGACACCTTCAGGGAATACAGCACCGAGGTCGTTTACGGAATTTCCTCATGGAAAGATAGCTTTGCTTGCTGCCAATGCAAGTTAGCTATCCACTGACTGCTGTTAGCAGGGTTAGCTGTGACTCAGCTCCAGGGTGTTTGGATCCAAACTCAGCAAGAAAACCACCTTGGTACTGTAGCCCAGTGGTTCCTAAATGATTTGTCGTGAGTCAAGTCCAGGTGCATCATGGGATTTTCTGACAACCATGCATTATTATTGCAGTTTGCAGCTATAAGAAGTTAGTAAGTTATGAATGAGTTTTAATTTACTATATCAGCACTTTGTACACTCTAATTTACCAATACGGATCAAAGGCATCAAAGGCCCTGATTGATTGACACATAATATTTCTCAGGCACACTCTGATTGGCTAGCAGGCTACTTATTGCCTCTATTGGTTAGGCTGAGCATTGTAGCTATATTGCATAGGTTCAGGCATGCTTTGAGATTTTGGTTTGCCTGTTGGTGTATGTTTGGCACAAAAAGTTTTGATATTACTGCTGTAGCCTGTTTCCTGTCATCAAACTCCATTGATCTCAGAAGCTTTTTTTTTTGGTCCTGGTCTGAACATATTAGCTTGGAGCTGTCAGTCTGGTAAGAGTCAGCTAATAATACAGATACCTCTTCTAGCATTACATCCATGGACCACTTTAGGTGCACGGGAGGAAGGGCATAATGCACAGTGCTATTGGCTACTGGAAATGCCAATCAATGTCTGTCTGTTTTAGAGGAACACCATTTCGTGGGAACTTTCGATCGGTTAAAGGATCTAAACGGCCGAGAATCTGCTGCATCATATCCAGTATATAGCATAGAAAGCCCTTGGGGGAACTGTCTGGTACGTTGAGTAATGACATTCACCCGGTAATGTTTACTGTAGGAGGGTAATTTTTATCAGTGACATGCTGAGGTTTGACTCTGTAGCAACACCAAAATGCCTCGTTTAATCAATGTCACAGACTTTTTTTTTTCCATTTCATTCATGTGACGCAAATGCTGTACAGTACATACATTTTTATTCAGAGTGACTTTCAGCAGAGATACAAACATATTTTTCACGGCCACGCTCTCCAGCCTAACCGTGATGCCTCACTGACCTCATCCATACATGCAGAAGAGTCACCCCTCTTTTATCCGTTCACCTGGCCTGTAAAGAGAAAAGCTGATTTCCATAGCCCCTCTACAGTTCAGTGGCCAGGAGGGGAGGCTTTTTTTTATTGGGGGTGTTTTCCCATTTTCTCATGCAGATGAGGAATTTGACACACCTGAAGATTCCTGACAGGGCTGTGTGTGTGTGTGTGTGTGTCTGTGTGTGTGTGTGTGTGTGTGCGTGCCTCCAAGTGAGAGCTCCATCTGTGCGTGGACACACATCATTCACCATGCCACCAAGTGAAGCAGAACCTGGAGGAAATTTTAATCAAGGCTCTCAGCGAGCCTGGTGGGCTGGTAGAGGTGAGCGCGTGCATGTGTGTGTGTGTGTGTGCGCGCTCGCAGGTGGGCGCAGGTATATTAGAAATTGTGTCAGGGGTATTGTGATGAAACATTAAGACTACTCCCACCAGTGATAAAGAAGCAAATAGTCCTGTGCGACCCCAGAGCGACTTCTTGTTAGAATAAAGAATAGACTCCGGTGGCGGCGGCTGGCTGGTTCAATTCTAATAGTTACAAGATATATGCATGTTTGGGGACTTCTGCCATGACCACCACGGTAGATCATAACCAAATTCTTAGTCTTACGAGCTCTCCCTAACCTTCATTCTTTCCTTGAGATAATAACCTCTTATGGTTTAGTGAAAAAAAAAAAAGAAAAATCTCTTTAACATTCCCACTGTGCTTTTAATTCTTCCTCACACAAAGCTCTCAGTTTAACAGAAATCTTGTCAGGGCACATACTGGCTCTGACTCAGGGTTGGCAGGATTACTTTAAAAATGTATTCTGATACAATTACTGATTACCTGTTAAAAAAAATTTGCTTGGTTGCTTTCCATTGACCTCAATACTAAATGGAAAGTAACTAATCACAACTACTCAAATTACTGTAATGAAGTAATTTTTTTAGGTACTTTACTTCTATGAATATATGAGCCTGTCATTTTGATCATACTTAAGTATTCATTTCTGGTTACTTACTTTTAAAATCATAATTAAGTACTGAGTACAAGGCTGTGGCCAGTATTTTAGCTATACTGAGATCAAGATTATTATAAATTCTTTCATATTTATTCACTAATTTTACTGTAATTTCAGCATATTTCCTGCACAAATGTATCAGCCTATAATGCGTCTAAATGGTGTGCCAAGACCATTCTTTTTTTGTATATTGTTTTATTGCAAAACAATGCAACAATTTTTGAATAATTTATTTCTAAATTGAGCTGTAAAACCACATTTTTCTCGGAAAGAAAGCAAACGTCCTCCTGTGCACACATATATATTTTTCCCATTTCCTATAGCAATATGTTTTTTTTTAACAAGAATTTTCCAAAAATGTGTGTCTGTAAACTTAAATAAATGAAGGATATTGCAGGTTGTTGCACTATAGTCAAGAAAATAATCACTTGATTTCTATAAAATACATACAACTTTAAACATCTGTTACTGATAACACATTAAACATCAATGGTTAGAAAGTAACTAATACCCTGAGTGTTTTTTTAGAATACTTTGTACTTTTACTTGAGTATTTTTTCAGCAGTGTTACAGTACTTGCACTGGAATACACATTTTCAGCACTCTTTTGTCCAACAAGTCCTTGAATGCACATTTAGATAAATCTATCTATCTAACTCTGTGTAGCTCACGTTAGTGGTCGGTCTTTCCTGTGAATGTTTATTTAAATTAGATGTTGAGCTCTTGGATGATGGCAGTATTTTCACAGCTGAATAATGTTGAAATTTCCACCCAGAGAAGCATTTTTTACAATAATGAATTGACTGTAAGATTAGCTGGTTTCAGTAAGAGCAGAGTGGTGTTGTGTGAGGCTCGTGAAGTGTTGTAATGTGTGCACACTGCACATGATAGTATATGTTAAAACATATTTTAAAAAATGTAATCCCACTGAATAATCCCTATGTTTACTGAGTGCAAATGTAATCTGATTTCTGTAACTGTAATGTAATACAGTTATTTTTTTGGAACCTAATTACATAATCCCTTTACGTGTAATCTGTCTCCCCCCAAGCCTGTCTGACTCTGACTTGCATGACTTGTGCAGGGTTACTTCTTATTTGAAGCTTTTAAGAATTTCAGATTTTTGGTTTAACTTTACAGCCACTGTCAAGTGCACATAAGACATTCATGAGTTCCTTCAGGTCAAAACATAATAAAAGTTAGATGAGGAGACACAAAAAACGAGAGGGTTTTCGGCCGCTGTACTGACCCCTGCAGCACTTCTGAAAACATGCATGAAGATGAAGTACAAAGGCTGAAGCGCCGCTCTGTACGCTGGCATGTTTAAAGATGCTCTGGCCTTTGTAGTCCTTACTTTTACTTGCTTATAAAACTGGAGATCCAGGAGCTCTGCGAGCACTTCCCTGGTTTCATGTTTCTCTCCATTCAGGTCGGATAAAATGCTCACCTTGACCTTTGTGGTCTGATCTTTTATCTTACTCTCAAGTGATGTGGGCTTACGCCTTACAGAAGAAGAGATTTCCATCGTCATTAAAGAATGTGTCAAGGTCAACACCACTGGGAAGAGGTTTTTCTTCTCTTTATCAGATTTTTTTTTTTTGAGTCATTTTTAAATCTCTCTGCTGGGAGTGTTGAGCACTTTTACTCAAGGGCTTCATGTCTTAATATAGTGTTAAGTCTTTGTGCCATCTCCAAAGTTTACACCACACCAGTGTGTCCAAAGAAAGTAGAGAGGACCCCAAAACAAGTTGGTGCTCTTTGATTTTTTTGTCTTACACAAATATACAATGATGAATGCTGGGTAATATGCAGATGTAGTATGTTGTCCAGTGTCAAGTCTCCATTTGATCATGTGATGAAACAATACAATGCTAGCTAGCTTGGGTGCAAAATCTGTCAAGACTGACAAGGTATTGAACATTAAATATATTTTTGAGGATTTTGCTAAATACGTGGCTCATGCACTGCCATTCAAATAGGTGAGTATGAGTACTTTTTCAAGGGGATTTGGGGGGTATTTGACGGGCATCAGTGCCCCTATTTAAAGGGTTAGTTCAGCCAAAAATGAAAATTCAGTCATTATCTACTCACCCTCATGCCAAGGGAAGGTCAGGTTTAGTTTTTCAGTCCACAAAACACTGCTGGAGTTTCACAGGAATCTCCCATGCAAGTGAAGTGAATAGTGACCAGTTTTCAAATGGAAAAAAGACATAAAATGCCTCCATACTGCTCGTCCGGTGTAATCAAAGTTTGCTAAAGCCCCGACATGCCAAGTTGACTTGAAAGATGCCATTTAGCCTACATCTTCACTGTAGATCTTTAGCTTATTCACATGTGCGTGCACACCCTCTGAACTGGGTGTGTGTGGTGCAACAGTGTGCACCTGCAAGTGAACGGCATGTCAGGGCTTTGGGGGACTTTGATTACACCAGATGAGCAGTATGGAGACATTTTATTTATCTATTTATTTATTCTCCGTTGTTTTTTTCCATTTGAAAACTGGTCTGCAACTCACTTTTCCTGTGAAACTCCAGCAGTGTTTTGCGGTCTAAAAAAACCTAAACCCAGCCTGCTATAGGCATTATTTTACATCTCATCTCATCTCATATCATATCATCCCCTTGCCTTTATATCAAATAGGTTTGCACTTGTGAGGTTATTGCAGCAAAAAAAGCCTTTTCTTAAAGTCATTTCTGCACCACTTTGAAATCGACTGCTCCTCTGTTCTCAGGTGCTGATGCTTGTTTGATGCACTTTGATCGTCGTGGTTCTGACAGCTTTCAGTTTGACCTCCCAGTACAATAACCTACACAACTCATTCAGCTGCAAAATCCAACACATTCTTC
>JAJHUR010094442.1:0-19397 GCA_027495735.1 Lutjanus campechanus | reverse complement strand
GAGAAATCAAGTCAAGAAAGTTGTAGTTTGTCGTAGGTTTGTTTTAGTATAGTTCTGTGTCAAACTGCTCAGTGAGCTAAATCTCCGGTCTTGCACAATATACCTCATCAACACCAACATTGCTGTCCCTTGTAACGTTATCTTACCTGATATGTTTTATCCAGAGACCCCTGGACCTTCAACCTTGAAGCGAAAGAATGAGCTACATCGCTGTACAAAAACACACAGGCATTGTGGCTTAAGTGGCAAACGTTAGCTTGTGGAGGGAGAAAGTCATAATGCGACCTTTGGTTGTGTAGTATTTTTAATTACGTGTCTTCACAGTCTTAAACTTAATGGTAAATGGGATCAAAAAATTATTTGTCTCTCACCTCTACTGTTACTTTTCCTATTTTTTTCCAAAATAAGGCCCCATGGTGGTGGGGATGGACTTCGCCTCTCTATCCTACACATACTTGTTGCACTAATAAGAACAAAATTAGAGGTTTGCAGGTGACACTGGACAGTTCTTACTTTTAGTGGCTGGTTAAAGGGGGTGCAGCTCAGCAGCTTGGTCATGTTGTTCTTTGAAGGATATGACAGACGTGTTCTGGAGTGTGTTGTTCTGCTGCTCTCACTTTTTTCTTTCACTGTCTGTACTTCCCCAACTCTGGCTGTTTGTGTGTGTGTGTGTGTGTGTGTGTGTGTGTGTGTGTGTGTGTGTGTGTGTCCTCTCTGGTCCGCTGCTTTGGCACAAAAAGGAAGACCAGGCCGCCCCATTCTTTGTTTTGCTTCTTGTAGGAAACTAGCAGCAAATTGTGGCTCAATGAGGCGTTGCTGTTTTGTATGGTCTGATAAAGTGCAAACGAAACCGTCTGGGCTGCACTGGCCTGCTGCAGTGTTTTCCATTGTAGCTGTGAATGTAGGTCTGTGTGATGCTTGGTTAGTGTTGAACATTAGGTGATGGGGTGGGGTGGGGAGGTTGTGGGGGTGGGGGGCTGCTGGGGGTAGGGACCATTCACACAGTTTTAAGATGTCACCCAGTGTTTGGAGCTGCTGTCCGCTGTGTTTAATTGTGATGAGGGATGATTAGAGCTCTGCTTAAGACTGGAGGAGAGTTTTCTGTCTTGCTTTGCTTTCAAGGGTTTCAAAATCCCAATATTGTAGAGTTCTCAGATAGCGCCAACATGACACACTTGTCAAAGTGATCAGAGCAGGGCATATGTGTGTGGGTGTATTGATGTGCATGTGGGAAATAGCCCAATTTTTACTTCAATGCATTCATCCAACACCTGCAGTAACTACTTACGTTGGAGATGAAAGGGGTGACTCACTAAATATGCAATAATTTCATGATGATTTTGTACTCCTGGAATTTAAGCAAGCCAAGCTTGGAGCAAACAACTACTTGAACATGATCTTAAGAGTTTATTGGATCAAGGATTGAAACATTCCCAAGCAGTGAAGTATGGAAATATTTTGTACTTCGTAAGAAAAATGTTGTGTATTGGATGACACATTAATGCATACTTCTGCTTAACTTATTCTTGTATGATATTTTCACCCCAACAATGGTCTAAGTGTAAATTGGTGCTCTTTTACAATAAATAAAAGCAAATCATTTTCTTGGACTAGGGCTGCACCTGAGAAAACACATATTTAAGGGGCCAACCTTTTCATTAGGGGTTCTGTGATATACCGATATTGACAATAACCGTGATATTTTTGTGATACACATAATATTGTGTAAATAATCCACTATCTCTTAAACATACTGTATGCTCTTAAATAATTTCTGCTCTATCTGTTTTCACTTTCTCTCCCTCCCCCAACACCCCAACACACACCTTCTCAATAACCATTAAGTGTTACATTTGTATGTGTTTGTACAGTTATACTTACAGACTGTCTGCCTCCCAACACTTGTGTTTTGAGTGCACATTAATTGGCCAAAAAAGAGGCAAAACATCATTAAACAAAGTAAAAAATAATTTAGGTGATACCGTTATTGTGAATTCTTTTGGCCATGATATTCATGTAGTGAAAATCTGATATCATGACAGCCCTTTCTTGCAGATTACATTTTCAGAATTGGTCAATCAAGGCTTCTGTGGGTCCTTTAAAAGTCTAAAATTCAATGACCAATGGATTATGAAGTTAATATTACTTTCATGAAGTTCCATTAACAAAACCAATATGGAACCAGTAACCACCAATGCAAAGTGTGTGCCAGTTCAGAATTAGTCTGATTCAGTGGCTGTAGACTGTGGGTATGAGCCTGCCATTGGAGTTCAGTTTCACTCAGTATTCTCCTCCATTCGCTATCTGCATGTTACTGTTTCCCTGTCGCCATGTGAAACAACAACAACCTCCATGTTAGCCACCCACATGCTGAAAATAGCCAGATACCATAACATACGAATTTAACCAAGCTAGTAGCTGTTACATTTTGTTTTGTGGTGATTTAATCATCTTAATGCTTGGGCTTACCTCCATACATGCAAATGCTCCACCATCCTGGGCTTAGCAATGCCCACAAACGATTGTGATTGGTTTAAAGAAATACAAACAAGGCAGAATGATAACGCATGAAACTAGACCTTTCTCCAGCACTCACACAGTGCTGTGGAGATTGGTCTAGCTACATGAGAACTGTTGATAATTTATCAGAGCACACCGTACAGCTGGTGTGTCTTGATGTAGTGTGTGGGCTAATGGGGCATCTCCTGTCATTAAAAAAACAACTTCTAGAGGTGCTGTTAACATTGCTGTCATCTAATATGGTTAAGTGCAAGGTCAGCAAGATCTGGTTTGAAAACAGTGATTTAAGTGCTTGGTTGAAGCCTGTTGAAGCTTGTTGCACTCGTGACCCACACTGGACTAACAAAATTAAATCATGCAACTCCAGGCAGGACAGTATGGACATGACATAGGTCCTAAAGGGCCCTTCACTCCCAAATCAAAAATGCATATTGCTTCTCTGGCCTGAAGTGCTGTTTAATCATCTTGATTGTTTTAGTGTGAGTTGCAAAGTTTTGGAGATATCGGCTGCAGAGATGTCTGACTTCTCTCAAATATAATGGCACCAAAAAACACTTGGCTTGTGGTGCTCAAAGCTCAAAGAACATAGCTCAAACATGGTCTCTTTCCAGAAATCATATTCCATAGACCTTGTTGTGAGCAGTTGTCATGACTGTCATGTTGGAACTACTTTCTTCCTGGTAGAAATAAAGTAGTTCCAGTAGATTTTACTGCAGAAAGAAAATAGTTCCTACATGAAACTGTTCACAACATGATCTGTGGATTATCTTGACTAACTAGGTCATGATTTCTCAAAAGAGACACTGCTTTTTTTCTTGGTGCTTTGAGCACCACAAGCATTTGAGCATCTCCAAAAGCCAAAACTATCTAGATGGATACATGGAACTACAGGCCAGAGGTAACATACGCAAACTGCATTCAGAATGGTCTCACGAATGTCTTCAAGAGGCTTAAATTTAACTTGATGAAACCCTTCTCCAAGGCCTGACTGAACATTTTTCGACACCACCGGGATGCATGGGGAGCAAAACGCTGTGAAGATCCACAGATCAAGTTCATTGAGTCAAGTAAAACAAACACATGGTTTGGGAGATAGACAAAGAAGGAGGGTCTTGGGTGTGCCATGGCCCTTGTCTAAAGCGGTTATGGGGCCCACATGGGCGTTCTGCTCTCCAGAGGCTGTTGGGGTAATTATCTGCCAGGGTGCACAAGTGTGTGCGTGTGTGTATGTGTCAGAGCGAGTGCGTTTCTCTGCTCATGTCTGTGACGTTCACATGGGATTGTAACGGCGGATGTTACCAAGCATCCTGTCCTGTGTCCTGTTGCTTTGGCCCCAAACAGGATGAAATGCATATCTACTCAACCTTATATACTTCTTCACGCTTGTGTGATCTATATGTGCCACCCAAACACACACACCCTTTATGTCCATTTTTTCCTTACACCTCAGATTTAAGACAGGGGGTCTGGGAGTCTCAGAGGAGGAGTGCGGCTGGGGGAAGAGGCTGAGGAGCCATCTTTGACATGGGGCAAGGGGCCCGACGGCACAAAGCCCCATTCCCTGCTCCTCCATGTGGAAAATGGCAGGAGAGCAAGAGGAGGAGGGGAAGGAGGCAAAAAAAAAAGTGGAGGAAAGAGGAGGAGGGAGCGACAATTAGTGGGATCTGCTAATCACCAGGGCAACACTCATTTAATTGACATGTGAAATTTGAATTCATCTAACAAGTCGATAGGCAGGACGACAATGGACCAGCCGTCTACGGTCTGCCGGTGGAAGCTAAGCAGGGGAAGCGACAGCTGAGGGCTGAGGCCAAGGTCTTTGTTAGAAGTGGCAGTGTTGTTGGGTGAGAAGGTTGTCCACAAGGAGATTATAACCCATTATGCCTTTGACCCTTTTGGATAAGTAACTCCACGGCTGCCCTTAAACACTCTCACACACACACCGTAGCAAGGCTTGTTTATGTGTTTGTGTATGTTCTTGCTTTTTTATTTTCAGCAGAAGGCAGAGCAAGTAAACAACTATTTTTTATACCAAAATAAACCTGACCCTGATAATTCCAATGGCTTGGAAGAAGAAAAACACAAAAGGAGGTGGGCAGAGAAAAAAAACACTGCAGTCTGTCCATTCCTTCTTTCACAGAAATCAATAAGCTATTTAAGGTCATCAGAAAGCAGCATCGCTGTCACCCAGCTGCTATGGGAAGTGAAAGCAGGCAACTCTCGCAGCCACATCAAGAAGTGAGCAGGAACAGATGCAAACCTTTACTCATACCACCATTTATTCAGGGTGTTACAAAATAAACACACTGAACTGATGCTTCTAAGTACTTTAACTGTGAAATTCGGATTGCTTTGCGTACATTTTCTCACAAATTCACGTTTTTCACACTAGCAATGGGGCACTATGGTTTGGTACTGCAGTCAGTCCACCACTTTGGTCCAGGCTGAAATATTTTTACAAATGTATTGGTTTATGACCAGCAAAACTAACCACCAGCTTTAGCTGAAAATATAACTGTACTTAAAGGTCCAGTATGTAAGATTTACAGGGATTTATTGACAGAATATAGCAGAAATTGAATATAATATTCATAAGTATGTTTTCATTTGTGTATATTCTCCTGAAAAAAACAACAACCTTAGAATGAGCTGTTTATATTTACAGAAGGTGCAGATCATTTCCCATAAAGGCTGCAGTGTTGCACAAACATGTCATATCATCTACACACTGGTCCTTTAAATACTAATTCAGAACATGTTAGAATGGCAAATTGCTCAAGTAAGATTTAGACCATATTTTAAACATGAACATGTTAACATTGTCATAATGAATATGTTGTCACTATTATGCTTAACAGCTCGAGAGCCAAAGCAGTAAAGGTTCAAGCCAATCACATTTCAGTATTTCCGATCTATGACAGAACTACAGAAGGAATTGGTATCTTTAAGAAAGTGCCCTTTAAGTTATGATCATCCTCCTGCTTCAGGAAATACCAATTATCCAATCCGTTTACTCAATGAAACTTAACTGTTTAATTGTTTCTCAGTAGATAAATAGGATAGGTTAATAGCCACCAAACCACCCTGAACATGTTAACAAGTGTAATCAGAAACCAAAAACTACTGGAAAAACTAGTATTTTCTCAAACTACCCCCTTTCTCAAACCTCCCCTCTACCTTTACCACATTTGGTACAGTCCCCCAGGAACACCTGCATAAAATGAGTCCTGATAGGCTGGCACTGGTTTGGCACTTCCTGGGTCTAAAACAACATGGTCAGGTGCAGACTAGAGGAGAGGTAAGAAAATCAAACATAATAATTATATAATTGTGTTAAATATCTCACATTTGAGTGATGTCTCCTTTCCAACAAACACGTTTGACGTGGTGCAAACATATCACATATCCACAACAAACAAGACCAAGACTATTGTCAACAGGCCTCAAACAGTCATAATCAGTTTGCTTTACCAAATCACACACCATCTGGATACTTTCATATTGTGTAGTTGACATGAAAAGTGGCAATGTGGGTTTTACTCAGTACAGACAGTGAAAGTTTCACAAAACCTTGGTCATATTTTTCTAGTTGTGTTCACCATTTGTATTGGTAATGACCACAGGACACATGGCCCATCAGTTATTGTTTTAAACAAACCACAAGATTAGCCAAACTTTTGTGGCAGACAGAATAAAGGCGAAACTGTCCACACTTTGTGCTGTAAAAGTCCATCACAGTTTACAGACAAACTTCCCCATTTCAACTTTGACCTACTATACTAGCTCACAGTTTTCCTGTGCAATGAGGGATTTTTTCAACATTTTGTGTGTCCTCACCTTTGGATTTTCCTCAAACTTCTGTCAGCTGGATAAACTGTTACCTTGTTTAAAACAACATGTCTGATCATTCTTGCCCTCTGTTTTATTGGTATAACTAAGTTGCTGTGTTCTCAAATACAATGTTATTCTAACTAATACAAATGATGGCCAAAGCTATGCAAGTAAGAGCCAAGTTGTAAAAAAAAAAAAAAAAAAAAATACTTTAAAGACCCTCTTCACTTGGAAAAGTGTTTTTTTTTTATGTTGATGTCTCCTAAAATGTCTGACCTTGACTATACTGACTTGGATCTGTGCAAAGTTTGTCACTAGATTCAAACATACCCCAGGAAAGCTACATTTGATATGTAACAAATTAGGAAGAACACAACTGTCTAATATGCTTTAAGCAGGCAGAGAAACCAGACTGAAGCTAGATTGACTGAGAATTTTCCAGTGAGGGAGAGTTGATGTACTTCCATAAAATGTGTTTACATGCTCCAAATCAAGAGTATAACGTTTAGACATGCATAAAGTGGTTTCACTCACTGTGAAAAGTCTAATCTGCAGGACATATAAAACAAGAAGTTGTTCCACCCATTGAAACAAACTTTTCCAGCATGTTTTGATTTGGTCGATGGTTTGATTATTTCAGCTTTGTTCATCTTTTCAAACACTTGTTTGAATAACTTGTTGTTTCACGCCTTTCGACCATCAAGGCCTTCAACACTCCTGAAATCAGCCACAGATCAGCTTTATTTTGCTACCGCCATGTTTTTGTTTCTCCTGGAAACTCGTTCATGTCATCTAATGTTAACCCAATGTGGGGCAAATGTGCAAAATGAATATATTTGTTCCAACAAGATAGACACTATCAAAGGTTTACATTACTCCTCTCAACCCCATTGAAAACTCTGTCCAGTTGAGGCCATTCTCTTCCAGTGGAGGTGATGAGATTAAGTATTTATATTCTGATTGAGCTATTATTCTGACAATTAGTGGAATATTAGGGTCCATGTAAACCCAGCCAATGTTAAACAAAATATTAATCATAGCAGTGTGTTTTTACATATTTAAGACTTGCTTGAAGGGAAACTTTAGGGTCTTTTTGTCCTGAACCCTAACACACACTGATTGTCTTCCTTCAGCATCCCCGGTTTGACTGACCTGTCCAGCTCTGGATAGCATCGAACGAGCCCTCTGTACTACTGGTGAGTCATTTCAACACTGTAAACAGACCACATCATGGGTAAATGATTCCAGTTTTTTTCATATATCACCCATGGATATGCTTAGTCAACCCCACATTTCATAATGTTCATCTCTTTATCTTTGCTTTGGGACATTTGAATGACCTCCACATCACTCCAGCACACTTCCCAAACACACTTGTGTGTTTTTGATCTATCCCTCTGCTAACAGATAGTTCCATTGTCAGAGGTGACTTTGTAGAAGTGGCAGAGAGTCAGAGGAGACTCAGTATACTTCCAAGTCTCTCAGCCGGAGTGTAATCCTCTTCCTTTATCTCTCTGGCTGATCTGGGCCAAAGCACCGTGTGTGAGAATGATTCAATGAGTGCCTGTTTTTTTTTTCTTTTTGTAGCTCTCAGTCACGTTTTCTCTCCCTCTCTGACTGTCTCTCTCTTGTTCTCTAATTCTCACTTGTGTGTCTATTGTTCTGTGATCTTGCGGCGTGACCTTTTCAACTGTTCACCTCCTCTCTGTTTAGTGTGTGGACAACAATGAGGGCAGATATGATGCTGCTCTTTTTTTATGATAGAAGATCATCTCCCTCTCTCTCACACACACAGACAGATGCCACCTTGCACCACACACCAGACAGTCGACTTGGATTATGTCCACGAATCACAGCTGGATTGATGTGTGTGCATGTGTGTTTACTGTAGATATTTGTGTGTTTCCGTGGGGGGTTGGGGAGTGGGCTGCATCTGGGGCATCTGATTGGCCCACTGGCACGGGAGCCAGGCAAGATGCTGATTGGATAGATGTATGGAGACTAGCGTGCAGGTTTCTGTGTGCCATGTAGCTGTGCCTCCCAGAGCGCTGGCCAATAGCTCCACATATTGGATGCATTACAGATTAGAGCCAATGCAACTGTGTGCACATGAATGTGTGTGTGTCTGTGTGCAAGTTAGTGTGTCTACACAGCTCATCTGTGCAAGAGCACTTTTATCCTCTATGAACAAATCTGCACTGTCTCTGCTCACCGAGGTGATCACGAAATGCATTTGCCTCTCCCAGACTAATCATTAATTATTAACGGCAGATTTGACTTGGCAGATCGATGCAGCAGCCACCCATCGTTAGACGATTAAGACTGCTCTTAAAATACGTTTTCAACCAATCAAAAGGGGAGAATTTATTGAAAATTCCACATGTTAATGGAAAACAATTACTACAGAGTTTATCTTGTTCAAAGTGAGCCATCCTAACACATTTTCAACATAATGGTACAATCAGAAGATGAGAGATGATGCACTGATGCTTGAAGTCTGTGCAAGAATTGAATCTGGTCAAGTGTCATAATACTTTCAGCATTGATGTCCCAAACTCAGAAAATTGTGATAAAACCTTACTGTTGTTCATGTGTTGTTGTTTTTGGCTGCGACAGCTGTCACAAAGTGCTCCTTTGATTGAATTATAAATCAAAAGTGTAGGAATATTTCATACTTTCACCACATGAAATTCCATCTTACCTTCACTGCCATCAAAGAAATTCAAAGTCAGTGTGAAACATTAAGTGAAATTATTAAAACCCCAATGCACAATCTGCACACAGTGGACTTGTAGACTTGTAGTCTGTCTCTTAATGCTTTGCTCAATAGAGACTGATGACAACCTCTCAGCTTTTGACTAAAACTGGGTGAAAACAATCAGAGATTTTTTTTAAAAACAAACCCCATCGCTAAACCAATCCAAAGGTTTTAGGGCAGCCCTTTGTATTGGGGCAGTGATGCTGTGTGCTTTCTACTGAGGAGAATGGGAGGAGAGCATCATTTCCGGTGTGGCGTGTCCTTGAAAAAAATATAAGGGGCGTAGATTTGTTAGCAGTTGTTCTGGCATCTGTTCAAGCACCTACCTTGCATTGAGAAATCCCCTGACAACCGGTAAGAGGCGAGATCCCTGATCTTCAGCCACATTGCAGATGAACCTACATAGTTGATTCCGGGTCAGGACTAAAAAGAAAAAAAAGGTTTTGCCTCATTCTGGTCAAAGAAAAAAAATAAATAAATAAAATAAAATGTGAAAGATTGGCTATAGCTTTGTGAAGCTTCTCAAAGCTATATACAGGATATGGGAGTTGCTGGACTATGGCTGCCTAAATTTGTTAGTTTGTTTGTGTTTTTTTTGAGTCTGGAGCTGCAGTTCCCCATTGAGCTGACTCAAACTACAAGGCTGATAAAGGGGGAACATAGATGTTTTGTTACCCCTGTTTGGTGGGACAATGGATGTGGATTTTTTTTAATGATTGGTGTGTGAAATTAATTGCGTAATTTTAAATAAATGTCTAAGCATAACTGCACCCAGTTCCAACCCTGTATCTGGAAATTGTCTTAAATGACAATGTTTTGAATTTGGATTTAAAGTAATTTCTAATACTTTTAGATGCTTAATATTATGTACATAAGATCCCAAATTACATAGTTAGAAGGCTCTTGTGGATTTGGGTTTCCGGGGCTTTAAACTGAACCCTGACTCTCCTCCAAACTTCTAAAAAGATGGATACTCAAGTGACAAGATCAAACACACCAAAGTAGTTTTGGACATTGAACTTAAAACAATATCACCATCAGAACTGAGTTGCTCAGTTTAGTAAAATCAGGAGTTACCTCTTCTTCTCTCCTGTTTTCACCCTCCATGACTTTTGTAATCTGACAACAGAGGAGAGGAAATTAGAGAAATAAAAATCCAGGCAGAGAGCAGAAAAGACGAGAGGGGAAAAGTAAGAATAGCACGGAGACAGGGGAGAAGAAAGGAGACATGACGAGTGCTGAAAACAGTAGCTTCTATTCGTCCTCTCCGTGGCAGGATCTGGCCTATTAGGGCTCCTAACTCTGTCATTACACTTGTCAACACCATCCACTGTAATTGATGCAAGTGCAGGGCTAAACCACCAAGGCTTACCATACATGAGACACACACACACACACACACCCACACACCAACATGCATTAAAAAATAAACAAAATGTGACCACGCACGCACACATACTGCCCATATGGACACGCAGAGACAGAATAACAGACACACATACATATTCACACACAAACACAGCCGCAGCATGAGTACGGCTGCACATGCCACACACACAGAGCAGTGCTTATTGAGAACATGGCAGGACTGTCAACCCCAGACGGCTCCTCTCTGCCCACCTGTCAAAAAAGAATCGGGAGGAAAATTCACCTGGCTGGTATCTCAATCTTCTTCGGCGCTTAGCTTAGCTTAGACCAACCATCTGGCTCAGCAGCTCTGCTTCCCTCCCGCCTCTTCACTAACTCTCACTCTCTCTTAGTCTTTTTAAAGCATGTCAGCAGTTACCCGGCACAGCGGTCTCGGTAAGGCTGCTAACGTGGCTGAGTGTCCCTGGGCCTCTTAGTTAGTGGGTGCTGTCTTCCTTTATATGTGTGTGTGCGTTTGTGCGTATGTGTGCTTCACAGATGGCAACGGGAGGGGAGGGGGAGTTGGAGGGGGTGATGGAGAGAGCTGTCTGAGGCTCCGGCAGCTCTCGTGTCTCTCAGGCAAGGCGGTCTGTCTGCGGGCATCTGCACTGGCAGAACCCCCCCTCCTTACCCACGCCTCCCCCCTTTCCCTGTCCACCGTCGCCACGGCCACCTAACCATCCAGCGCCGTGGCTTGGCAACCACCCACAGCGCAGAGCGGTCCCTGAAAGATGATTCCCCTTGACCTCAGATGTGTCACTTCACCGCCAAGCGTCTCTGCGTGCCCCAGCGGATGATTATTTTGATAAATGATAGGGGTGAATTATACATTATGGTTACGTTGGGAGAAGAGCAGGCTGTGACTGAGGCTAAAAGTTGCTCTGCAAGGAGCGTCTGTGCGTGAGAGTGCGCATCTGTGTGCACATCTGCATATGTGTGTACGTACATGTTGTGATGTGTCTGTCTGGTTGCTGGAGAGTGCTCGTCTTTGATTCAGAGCTGGTCTCAGGGTTTGTGTTAGGCTGCGAAACTTTGAAGATGATTAGGTGAGTTGTGAATGTAGTGTACCCTGTAAGATTGCTTCATTCTTTCTGCTGCTGGCTTATTGATCACAGCAGAGCGAGTCGCAACATGGATTTAACGACATGGCCCCTTACTATAGGCAGATAGGTCAAGATGCATTTTTTCTCCCTACATTTTTCTTTGAACTTGGAGTTTTAAGTATCTCTTACGTTTTCCTATCCATTTGCTCTCTTTCTGATTTGACACAAAAAGAGCTGCTTGATGTGGAATTTCCTACAGGAATCTGATGTAATATTTAGTGAGGAATTCTGTAGTTTGATTTAATAGTTATGTGAGGGCAGTTGTTTGAATTTTGGTACAAGTTTGACCTTTTTGTCTCCAGGGGGCATTTGCACAGACAAAAAAGGACTGGGGTTGGTTATTAAGATTTGGTTCCAATATGACACCAGTTTCTATACGTCCGGTACCTACTGAACTGACTTGCAGATTTTGGTGCCTCATTTAAGTGCCACTTGAGCTGTCTATTGATATGGTTGCCCTCTGGTGCAGATGTTACAGACAACAGAACTATGACCGCACATGCCATCGCTAGTTATCATTATGGCACTGTCTCTACATGGCAGCAGTTAACGGTAGCCTGCTAATAGCTACCTTAAATATGGTTAAAATGCCAAGCTAAACGGTCTGAAGTGTGGCTGTATTTCCCTTGACAGGAATTCTGAGAGCAAATGAACACTTGGCACATCAAATGGATGAGACAGGTGCATAGGAGAGTGAGAAGTGGGCCAAAAAGTTGCAAAAGAACTCCTGCATACTTTCCAACTCGCAAGTTAACTTTCATTTGTGAAATCATGATACTAGACTTTCATCAGGCAAAGGTGTGCAAAGGTTTTAATTGCACATTAGACAGTTAGACAGTGTTCTTTTGCAACTTTTTGGTCTACTTGTCCCTCTCCTATGCACCTGAGAGGGATGTACTATGCTCAACTCAACCAACTCAAGTTTTATTTTGCTGTTATTTGTACTGTAACTGTTATTTAGTGTTCAATTAGTGTTGTTTGTTTAGGTTTTATTTATTATATAAATTTGTAATTGTAAGTATACTTAAACAGGTATCAGTTAAAATATTGTTCAACTTCAAGTCCAAATTTGCCTTAGCAATAAAAAAGCCATTCTTTAATGTTGTTGGCTGTCATTTTGTGCCTCATTATTTTTAAAGCCCAAGTTTTGGCATCAATATAGGAAAAAAAACAACAATTGATATTCAACCCTAGAAAGGTCTTGTCTTTAGTTTTCCTGCTTTGCTTTGCAAAAAATACAGGAGTTGAGTACAAAGATTAACTTTGTATTCTGACAGGAAATCTGAATACATTAAAACATACTGTACACCACTATGCACACATGCGCAATAATTTAGGCAACAATTCTCTTTGTGTAACACAGTTCTGATTGGCTCAGACACTGCAGCCGCGCAGTGCAGGGACCAGCACAGTTGACACATCTGTTCCAGAGAAATTCATGGAGGTTTGGGCGCTGGAGGTGTTGGTATGCACTGATTAGCGCAAGGCTGTCTTTACCCAACCGCCGGGCTTCCTACTGGGCTTCCATAAACTGTTTACTAAGGAGTCTGTTGCCATGGTTTTCAGCCATGTTCCAATCAGTCTTTTTTTTTGACCACTCAGCTTTATTTATTCCTCAAAAAAAGCCCATGCCTTCTGCATCAACCAACTGTTGTTCCGCTCAGACCAATTGTTCTAAATCATGTATATACTGAATTTCATTTTTCTGCAGGATAGTGGGCTTGGATGATGATTTCAGACTGATTGGACGAGCGTTGGAGAGAGTCTTTACAAGCTGACACCTTTGGCTCATGGGTGGTTTTGAAACAGAGGCTTTGATGAGAGAAAGGAGATCACTGTCATAATAACCTAGAATAACAGTGTGGTGTGTGTGTGTGTGTGTGTGTGTGTGTGTGTGTGTGCTGGGGTTCTAGTTAGAAACACATACTAGCTATACTTTTTGATCTCCCCTGAAAAAACATTTTCTAAAAAAAAAAACTGGTCAAGATAAGTGAGACAAGACGACCAAAATTGTCTTCACTCTGATCCCTGCATGCCCTTTCTCTTTCATTCTTTCATCGTTTCATTTTTTCCCGTTTCCCTCTTCTTATTTTCTCCACTTTAATAACGAGAGAAAACCCTTAGATCAAAGATCTGACAAAGCTAAAGCAGCGCAAACATGAAGCAGCTCGCGGAGGTCGTGACACACCTGAAGAGTGGACTGATGCTCCGTGAATCACTAAGGTCAGGGCTTTGTCTTCCTATAGGCTGTAGGCTGCATCTTTAGTGTTTAATAGTCTCGCAAGCTGTTTATTTCGAACCTTTGCACCTCTCTTAACAGGAAGCCATATCCCTCAATTGGATTACCACTAATTAAATACGACACACGTGTAGAGTCAACAGACAGAGGTGTCACACATCCCCGTCTCATCCCCTGCCTTTGTCATGACAGTCCTCCAAAGAAACAACAGCTCCACCTTCAACTGTCCTTTTAACTTAAACATTCTGCTTGAATATTATATTTTTTTTAAAATAAACAACAGTTTTACTTTAAATCTCTTTGCCAAGGCAACTAGATCTCTTATTTTTATCATACTTATGGAACAAAATATAAAATCTTGGTGGTGTTTCTTTACCACTAAAATTAACTGAGACAAAGTGTTGTTTCCAAATCTCACTATGTTGAAGGCTCATGAAATTATGTTAAAGGAATAGTTCAACATTTTGGCAAAGACGATTGATTCCTTTCCCACCCCAAGTCCTCTCTCACAAACTCAAGGCTGACTAATTAGAGCAAAGTTCAAGAGATGCTTGAGTAGAGATGGATCGATTTTATGGCTAAGATGACATGACCATAAAGTCATATCATAAAGGAGTGAAATTAACGTATTAACCAGGGTGTCATGTTTTCATCACTGCTGATCAGAGTTGGAGCCGATCTGTGACTACTGCAGAGTCTTTTGACCCAGGAATGAATGCCAGTTGTACCCTTCCCCACTGAAGAGAAAAGTCAGATGTTAGTGGGTGATAGTGGGTTTTTGTCCAGTTAGAATTTAGCTCCATAGTTATCGCACAAAAAAATGAACAACCGCATTTCCAAAAACAGTGAACTATTCCTTTAATCTAAATTTAATAGCTGTCTTGTGCATAACAGCTGATTGTTTTCTGAGGTTTCGTATGTTAATGTTTACAGTTCAGCCCTTCTACTCTTTGACCTCCTCCTTACCTATGAAGATATGTTCTATCATTAAGTTTATTAAGTTATATCAGTGAGCAACTTAATCCTGGTAGATTTTATTTTAATTTATCAACCTGCCCCCACTCTTCCCACCCCCTAGCTGCAAAACCCAGCCTTTCATTGGCCAGTTTGTCAGCTTGGCTCTGCGATGACACAAGGTGACGTGTGACTATTTGCAGAGTGTAAAGAGAATCATTGGGCAATTAATGTGCACCAAAAGGGAACCATTAGCATAGTGTTAACTTGCGATGCCTACTTGGTGTGTGATGGGAGCTTGGAGGTGGAGAACTCAAAAAAAACAAACAAACTTGGAATTTAAATTGCACCACACAAATGCAATGAATTGAGACATAAAGTTCATTGGTCTCTGAGGTGTGTTTATTTGACTTTATGACTGATGAGTGTATTTATCTGCTGAATAAAAGCAGCTGTAGAAGTCTTTGTAAACCGTGGTGCCAGCTGTTGCATTGCTCTGACCTCCTGTTTGTCTTACAGTTGAGTCTTCAAAATGCACAAGGTCAAATGCATTATACTTAAAGGAACAGTTAGGATTATTTGAAGTGCGGTTGTATGAGGTACTTGATAGTCGATCGATAGTCAGTGCCTTTTCTCACGGGAAACCGGGAGAGCTAAATACAGCTAAATACAGCTCTCGCCTAACAAATCAGACTCCTTAATTTTACCTCACAGAGCACTGGAGTTGCTGGTCTGCCTCTGCCTCAATCAGTTAGTTTGTCTCTGTTATAACATAAACAAACTAACAGATTGTGGCAGAGGCCATCCAGCAACTCCAGTGTTCTATGAGATACAGTCACTGTTTTTCCTTGAGGAGTCTTAGAGAGCAATATTTGACTTCTATAACAATGCTCTCTGTGGGAAAAGGCTCTCTGATGGCAGTAAAACAGTAAATCAGTGAAAATATTCTTAATTTCGTGTAAAAATTAAACTGACGTTGATTTATTTAGGTTGGGCTTTTTCAAGTGGCTAAAATATGTTAATACTGTATTTAATACCAGGCCTGGAATTTCATCATTTTAGGGCCAAGGCCACTTGGCTTGTGGTGTTGTCACATTTTGAAGGCATGAAGGCCAAATGCCAGGGAAGGCCATCAAATAAAACAATGATTTCTAAGTCCACATGAATGCAGCGGTAAATTTAACTTAAGGGTTATGGACGGTTCAGTTTTTTTCCTACTTTGTTAACACTGAGTTCAGGGACAGTCTATAAGTTAGTATGTCAAAGTAATGAGTTAGTATCTTAAAGTAATGAGAAACCTTCTCAAAATAGTCATTGAATGATAGTGAGAATGTTTCTAATCATTTTGAGATAGCGACTCAGTATTTTGAGATAATAACTATTTATTTTCTCATTATAATGACTTACAGGATCTTTTTTTTCATCACATTAATATGATTGCATAGGAAATAACACATCCAGTAGCACAATGATGAGGAGACAATATAATATAATATAACATGGATATAGTTATTTTTCACTGTTAACAGACACTGTAGTCTGCAGTGTAAACCACAGAATTGTAGAGTAACATTAGGCTTCACGGTCAAAGAAAGTTATATCACATCGACATTTCTTTCCATATTTGCATGTTCCCTTTCTCACATTGATCTTCAGCGCTCTCCCTCTCTCTCTCTCTCTCTGGCTCTCTCTATCACAGTAATATAGTCTGGTTCTCCAGTGATTCATAACAGGCTCAAAATTTAATCCACCACTGCTTATATGCAGTGTTTCACTTGATGTTGCCCAATCAGAATCTTGACAAAAGACACATGAAAAATCATACTGACAGGAAAGAGACAGAAAAGAAAACTGAGAAATCAGCTGGGACTGTGTGGACGGGACATGAAGACCACTGTGGCTGCAGGGCATATAATTTTTTGAGGGGCATAAGGCCAAACTGAGTGGGTACAGCGGTCATGATGGTCATGGCCTGGTTAATGCACTAAGTATAGTACCTCATACAACCCCACTTCAGATAATCCAAACTATCCCTTTTGGGTTAAACTGCAGACTTTATTGTGGTGCAGTTTCTACTTACACACAGCGATTTTCCTGTGGATGCATCTTAACTCTACTCAGCTTTCCTGCAGCTTACTTGCTCTGTTTTTCTCCCCAGTAACATCTCTGTCTTATTATTCAGTCAGTCAGCTCACTCTTATGTTCACTGTTTCAACTTCTACTTCTTCCATCTTGAAAGAGGAGACAATAACATGGTAGGAAAGAGGTGACATGATGGACTTTAACAACCTGTCTTCTAGCAACAGGCAGCTCTTAATCTTTGCCCTCATGTGTGATACCAGAGCTGTGGTTCTGGTTGTTGTTGTTATGAGTTTGAATGTAATAGGAAAAATATAAATTCTGCCTGAGTGGATGGAAGTGAGTGACAGTAGGATCCAGCGATCACTGAGGGAAAGAACTGAATACAAGAACTTCAAGGATGCTGGAAGCATAATCCTCCCCAAAAGCTCTCTATTGGATTCAGAACTTGCCTAGAACCATACACACACATGCATACACACACACACACACACTCACATACACACAAATGGTCATGTGATTTCACAAACCTCCTCACACACAGACACACACTCTCACAGACAAAGCCTTTGAAAGACTCAAGAGAGTTATTTTCTTTTTTAAGTCTCTAAATCTTTTTATTTCCATCCCTGTTTCAGTATAATGCTCTGGTGTGTGTGTCTGCGTGCATGTTTGTGCATGTGTGTTTGTATGCTTCTATAATCAAAGGCGTCTATTTTATGTTACTACTGCCCTACATATCGTAGCTGAGGTGGAGACCCATCAAGGGGAATGTTCTAATTAACAATGCTGCCATTCTCGCTGACACCTCTATCTCCGACAATATCTCTTCAACTTCCAGCATCTTCATCTCAAAAAGCTTCCACTCAACAGGGAATGCACAAAACACACACACAGGGTTATGTGTGTATTCTTTGCTGCGAGGAATATCCTGAACACTGATCTAGACAGGAGTCATTTTGCTGCAAATAGGACAGTAAAAGGGGGGTGGAGGGGTGGGGGGAATGCAGGCAGGCAGGTTGCCACGAAGGGGAAATACACACAGATGGCCTGACAGACTGACAGACAGAGGATGAGAAAAAAGTAGACTAACGAAAAGACAGACACAAAGACACATACGTACAGGATGTACATGCATGCCCAGATACCTGCCCTAAAGTGTGAGCACATCTGTGTGTTTCAGTGAATCCACATTTTTCATTCACATCTGCACACCTCAGGATTAGATATGTATGTTGGTATGGACCACTGCTGGCTTTTTAATCAGTGCCATCCAGTTCTGATATGATGACCTGGTCATGATGTGTCTTTTCTTTTCTTGGCTGCTCTGAATTAAAGGGATAGTTTGATTTTTTGGGGGGTTATATGAGGTACTCATTCTTACAACTTATGTGACTTTGATGATTCTGAACTAGCACTTTAAAACACTGCAGTCACACAACAAGACAAACAAGCTAAATGATTGAGACAGCAGTAGACTGTCAACTCCTGTGTTCTGTGAGGTAAAATCACTGTTTTTGCCAAAGGAGACTGGTGGCTTTGGAGAGCGTGATAGTTAGCTTCTATAACCGCGATTTCCCATTGGAATAGGCTGTCTTAACAGCAAGGTACATCAGCAAAAGTATTCTAAATATGGTGTACACTTTAACTGGTATTGTTTTTTTTAATGTGGCTAAAATATATTTTGCTGCCAACCTTGTCCAGACATTGCTTAGCTTCCTACACCTCTACCCCTGCTGCTTCACTGACCACCATCAAGTAGGTAATACTGACTTTGGATAAGTACCTCATTCAACCTTACTTCAAAAAAATCCCATTGGTCCCTCTAATTTATCATTTATCAAGAAAAAATCCCACACATCTGCTGCTTCCAGCTGACTGCCTGATTCCACTGGGCACTGTTGCATTGCCGTGGCCGCCAGAGTTGACAACGGCCATTCTAGGCAATGCTTGTGATTCCACCAGAAGCGTTGAAGCACATCCCAGAAGGGTCTCTTTGCTTTGCTCTGCGGAGAATATGCACCAAGTCTATTTTGGATGGATGCCGCATCAAGCTACAATGAGCAGATCGAGCCGGGACAGCATAGAGAATCCAGACAATTTGCAAAACACAAAACCCTGTGCAGACTCCTGATCATAAAAACAGACAAAAAAACAACAAAAAAACATGTAACTACACAGCCTGCCTATCCATAGTAGAAGCACAAAAATCAAGGAAAAAACAAATAAACAAAATCTGAGCAATTGAACAAGATTAGGTGAGGAAAATGCTCCGCTTCTGAAACACTCCTGGTGGAGCATGAAGCCGTGTGGAAGATGGATCAGAACCATATTGCAGACGCACAGGTCCAATGGAATCAAGGGGTTAGTTAATATAATTTGAATGTCATTTCATTTACATTTTAGAAACTAAACTATTTATTGGTTAGTCAAACAAATACTTGGTAGAATAATAATGAAAATAATCACTAGAAGCAGTTGTAATTCTCCATGCAGCGTAAATATT
>JAJHUR010094441.1:10111-28438 GCA_027495735.1 Lutjanus campechanus | reverse complement strand
AGAGCGGTAACAAAGTGTATAAACTACTTGTTTAAACTGAAGGCAGTCAATTAATGTTATTTTCACGAATTGGGCCTAAAATTCAGCCTTTTCTTGCTGTCAGTCTCACTTCTCTACAATCACCGTCTTGAAAATGATGATTACATTTTCGTATGTATATATGCCAGTATGTTGTACTGCACGTTTTGGGGTGTGTATCATGTCCATGCAGCACTGCTTTGTCTCTCTCTCTCTCTCTCTGTGTGAGCATAAATTAGAGGTTTGGAGCCAAACCACACTGGCAGACCTTTAAGACGGCACCTTTCACTGCTCACTTGTAACTGCTGCTGGCCACACTTCGGTTTTTAATGGCCTCCAATTAGAGGTGAAGACACTTTGAAAAGTTTATGACATGGAGTCAGTCGGCTCTTGCCACTTCATTATTTTATAGGAGTAAAAATGGGGAGTAGTTACAGCAACCACAGCTTGACTTTTTATATAAAACCTGACTCCAAAAATGAGCAAATTGAACTCAGGGTTGGTTCGTGCGAAGATGCTGTACATGGATGTGAACAGTTCATCATTAACTTTACATATATCAGCATGTAATAAAGCACACGCTACACAAAAAGAAGCAAAATACACCAACTCAGACTATTTGAATGTTTTATTAATATGTAGAAAATGTATTAAAAAAGGAACTATATAGTACATGTTTAAGTCAAACTAGAGCTAATTTTGACAGTAATATCCAAGGTTATCCAACAATAAATCCTTAGTTTCAGCATATATGAGCTTTTCAAACAGTCAAGATCACATTTTGTCAACATTTACATTTCCATGGCAAGAGTTCAAATCAATGCAGTTACAGTATCTGGCTTAAATAACAAACACCACCAAACACGGCGGTTATATCAGTTAATTCACTTTAAAAGAAATATAAATGAAATAAAGCATTTTCTTTTCGATACCATAGAGGACCTTGTGTCAATATTAACTGTATTATTTTTTACAGAGTAATTGGAAAATAAATAGAATAAATAAGGGAAACAGCTTTCCTGCACTGTAAGAAGCTCAGGAGAAACAAACTGAGTGTTTTCCAGTGACTGAGACTGAGTTTTTAGTTTCAATAATGGAGGAGATGCTCTTTTCAATGGAAACCGATAACTGCCGTACTTGCAAATAATTTTTCATGCCGTTTTCTCAAGATCACAAGTTAATTATCTTGTTATCTTCTCCTTAAATGACAGGGATTGATCTGAATGTTATTTATGAGGTAAGAAACTTTTTTGTTTTGTCAGGATGACGAGATAAATTAGCCATTATCACGAGAAAACAAGTGTTATCTCGAGATTACAAAATAACCACTAATCTCCAGAAAACTAGGTTTGTTATCTAAAGGTAACTAAATTATTAATATTTAATCACAAGAAAATAAGCTACTTTGTTATCTCGTGATAACAAAATAACCTGTAATCACAAGAAAGAGCTTTGTTATCTCAAAAACAAAAATGATTAATCTTCAATCATGAGAAAGCAAAATTTATCTCGTTAAGAAAATAACTAATAATCGCAAGAAAACAAGGTTTGTTATCTCAAGATAATCAAATAATTAACCTGTAATCACAGGAAAAAGAGCTTTGTTATCCTGATGATAATATAATTCATCTCTAATCACAAGAAAGCGAGCTTTGGTATCTTAAGATAACGAAATAACTAACCTATAATGTCAAGAAAACAAGCTTTGTCCTCTCAAGATAATGAAATAATGAAGCCTAACCTGTTATCACTAGGAAAGCTTTATCTTGAGTTAATTAAATAATTAACCTGTAATCACAAGCTTTGTTATCTTGAGACAGCAAAATAATCAGCTTGTGATGTCGCGATAACGACACAAATATATTTGCTCTGTGCAGCAGTTGTCGTCTTCCAGACTTCTCGAACCTGATGTTATACAGTACAGTGAAGAGATGACATTTTACATGATGAGAAAGATACAGTACACACAAGATGCCAATTGAAAATGCCCCTCTCCTCCATAGATAAAAAAAAAAACTACTTGAGCAGTTGTCTTGTAATGAGGAAAACAAACTATTTAATCTTACTTGATACTCGAGGAAATGACATCACATTCTTCAGAGTATCAAGAGGATAATTCAGGCTCTTTTGTAAATGTAATTGCAGCCATGCTTTCATGACAAGATGGTTGCAATTGCTCAATTTCAAATAATTTGTTTTCCTGAAAGCTTTATATTAAGAGTAATATAATAATGGATATAATATAATGCATAAAAAGGATGATTATCCTGAAATGAAAGGCAGGACAGAGGCTTCTCTAAAGCAGGAAAACCTGACTTGACAGTGTACATTTTGTGGTTTTCTTTTTGATTGACAGAAGAAATTAATGAAGGATGGTTGGATAAATATGTAAAATAAGCTTAAATATATACCAGCTTTCACCTTGAAAGATTTAAGAGCACCTCATAGTTTGCCATGAGAGAAATAAATCCCTCACAAAACAAATAACATTCTGTTCCTTCTCTGCAAAGCTTCATGACCTTTGTTCCTTGTACAAAAATGCACCGAGGCAAACTTCATCTAAGTAGTTAATGAAATAAGTACATAGAGAATTCTCTACTCTACTGTAAATCACTATGGGAGATGGATTGCATGAGAGGCTCTGAAACAGTCACTTTGACACTGAAACATAAATCAGACCTGGGAAAGGTCGCACGTTGAAACGGTTTGTTATAAATTATATTTTAGTTTATGTTGGTTTTTATTTTGCCTTTGAGGGCAATTTGACTGTTTCCACAACAACTCGGGGGCCTGATGGAGTCATTTATCTGCATTTTCTACATTACAAACCATTTCAAGAGCTCCTTTCTCCCAGATCGGCAAAGAAAAGCGTCACCATAAATCAAATGAAAACATCTTATGACACTTGTTATTTACTATCAGGCTCTTGATTGCAATTCAGTCAACATGCAGTAGGCTCCATCCGTCCCTTAACACAACAGTGGTTAAAAATACAGCGGTTAAAGGGGAAATGCTTCTGAATTAGTTTGCATCTAAAGGGGGAACACATCAAAATCACATTATCTCAAACTCTATATCTACATGAGTATATTAGTAGCTTATAGAGGGGAGAGTCACCATCGTTTTCAAGTCTAAAAAGGACAAAAAACACATGAAAAATATACACAGTCACATGATACAAGCCAGATTTTTCTGGTTTGCTTCAATGAGATAACTGAATTTGAGAAACAGACAGAAGAACATAACAATGAAGTTTCCAGCTGTTAATATTTGGATTATTGAATATACATGAGGCCAAATGTTGCTTGCAGCGATGGCGGCATTGATTTTTCCAAGGGTCGTACCGGACGATAAATTTAGTTTTTATTGATAGCATGAAGCCGGAGAGGAGATTCAGCCAGTTGTGTGTGGTTTTGTCTTTTTAACTCCGCAGGGATAATTTTCCTCCAGCAGAGGAGGCAGGAAACTAAAACAAAAACCATTTCCAGAAAAACTGCAGTAAACTAAACGCATTGGCACTGAGCGCTTTGTGCAACAGTGTGAACACTGAATAGAACAAAATGCTTGGTGGGCAAGCTGCAGATTACGCCCGCCCTACTAAAAAGAATACATTCTCTGCCATGTTTGCTGATTTTGTTGTTTCACTGGGGAGCTTAAATGGCGAAGCAAAAGGAAAAGAAGGGCACAGAAGAAAGACTTGGCTCCGCTCCACCTACTGTTCTGCTTTCTTTGTTAAGTTCATTTCAGCTAGCAGTGGGGGAGAGGCCAGGCTAAAATCTGCACTATGCCCACCCTGACTTCTTCTGTTGCATAGAATTTAGTGTTCACATTGCATAAAATAATGCCAGGGGACATGATTACCATAAAAGTCCCTGAAAAGTGAGAATCTATTAATGTAGGAAAAAGCTGCTTCAGTGACTTTGGTGACAGAACTGACTGGCGTCTTTCCAAACAGCAGGTCGAGTCTTTATTATGCAGATCTTTGGTTAAATGTTACATCTATCAGCACCATCTCTGCAAGCAATCGCAGCGTCTAACACAGGGGTGGAACAGATATTGAGTAATTTGTAATCTGCATGAAAATAAAGTTCAGGAAATAATATTATATGCCCATTGACAACTACAGAAATAAATTGAATTTATTAAACAATAGCTTTGCTGTGTTCCCGCTCGTAGTGCAAATACTGTCTCAGTGTGGCTACCAATAATAATAAAGTTTAAGATTGGTAATTAAAAAAGAAAAAGATACTGTAATTAACAGTAACACAGACTGAGAGAAATAAAATAAATAAACTAGTTGGTAATGAAGCTGTTGCTGGTGCACCGCTTTGTGATTCTGGATGTTCAGTTCTGCTTTTTGATGTTAAATTTTTTTTTTTAATCTCTTACGTCCAGTGTTTGTCATCATGTTTCATGATTTAAATCAAGGCATCAAATCATATTAAATAGATGGACTTTTGTCACAATATCAGTTATAAAAATATATATATCTTACAGTTAAGGGGTTTTTAAGGGCATATACAGTATATTTTTCGTTAAAAGTGTTATTATTTCGTAACGGTTAAAATAACGCTAGCTCTCGCACTTCTGAGCACATTTTCCTCGCATCCCAGGGAAAGGCAAATCACACACTTTAAAGAAAAAAGAAGCTTCTTGGTTTGCCTTTCCGTTTTTTGTTTTTTTTTTGTACAGCAAATAGAACCATTGTCATTCAAAGTATTTAATAAATTACATACAGTGTCCTCTATCGTCTGGGTAGAAGTACAGCAGGGAAAAACAGCTAAAGCTGGGCAGGAGCACGGATAAACAGAGTTTGGACGTTGTTTCATGATCTCATCCGTGGTTACAACAGTTTCTGATTGTTGGTAGTATATTAATAATAATGTGTTTTATTATTTTACAACTGAATATTAATAAAATATTAGTAGCTTTTTTGTCATAACCCCCCTTTTTGTCTTCGCAGCCTCACTAAAAGCGCACAAAAGTGAGGCACACAGATAACAGAAACTCATCACTAAACATCATCCAAACTCCATTTATCCATGTCTCTGGGCCGGTTGGAGGCGGTTTGTTTATACGGGGGCAGACCGCCTCCTCTTGCTGCTGATGCTACGGAAGTTGAACGGCCTCATCTTCATCTCCACGAAAGGGATGGAGAACTCGTGGCCTTTCCAGTGGTACCAGTTAATACCCTGTAAGAGTGGAAAGAGTGATTTCAGAAACTGCTTGAATCAACAGGGCTTTTAGGCAAGGCAAGGGCGATTTGAGAAAATGACAGAAAATGTAAAATACAAGGAGAGTCTCTGAAGATGAGAATGTTATATTTTTCAGTGAAGTGCATTCAAAGCAGGAGGGCAGAAATCCTGACTTGAGAGCTGGCACAATTACGAATTTAGTGCAATTACAGTCTCACTCCAGCCCCGCTAATCCCCGTCATCGCCAAAAACCCTCCCATTTGCAGCTTTACCCTGAAAGGCAATTTCTCCCTGCGTGTCTTTATGCCTGTCCATCTCTGCTCCCACCTGGTCTCATTTCATGTCATCAGGCAACAAAGAGAAAGGTACAGAGCCCAGCGAGAGAAGCAGCGACGCTCCAGAGCCTTTGTAATTCAGCCTAATCACAGCTCTACACAACACCGCTCACTCTCTTTCTCCAGCCATTTCAGCATCAAGCTGGGAGAAAGAGAGAGCACGACACACTCGTCAAAAGACCTCAATGCTCCAACCCCACCTCACATGAAGTTAAAGAAAAGAAAGTAAATTTGAGTGTCAGAATGGAGTACCAGAGTTTATTATATTTAATTGAACACGTGTGCGTGCTGGCTTCACGTCGTGAATAAACCCTGTCCTTTTCCTTACACGTGTTTCTGTAATTTGAACTCACGGGAACCAGTGTTTGCATAAAAGTCTAATTCCTGCACAAGATTTTGGCCAATCAGTATTAAAATGCATCGTCGCTCCAGGTTTCATTATCATTCAACAGGTGGTGCAGCAGCTTTTTTTTTTCTTCTACCTTTCATTACAGCTTTTCCATCAGACCAATCAGTGTAATAAGTGTGAGGATGTTAAGTTTTCAGCAAGTTTTATGTAATTTAATTTACAAATGATAAACCCTTCAAAATGAGAAATTGTAACCTTTAATCACTCGCAGCCATAATCAGGACAGGCTACATGAGTTGTGTGAATGCCAAATTGCCAGTGCCACAACACTGACTTAAAGGGTCGGTTCACCAAAATGCGAGAAAAATAAAGGTTGAGAGTTGCGGGTTTGAGACGACTTCTGAGTTTTCTGCCATCACGCCAACGCCGCCTCCATGGCACTGGTGTGATGACTTTACTCCCCCGACATTTCCAAGTGGTGCAGCTGTCCTAAAAATGAAAATAACCATCTATTTCCCTCAGAGACTAGCAAATACTAACACACAGGACACGCATTTGTTTGCAAATTTCTTTGAATAAATGAGCAACACGATTTTCAAAATAAGAGCGGTTAGAAGCATGTTCACTGAAGAGCTGAACTGAAATTTATACAGGGAGCAACAACTCAGGCTGCCCCGACCAAAGATTTTCCTTGTGAACTAGTAGTTGCTGGTCTAGGCCATTAAACAACTGCTATGATATTAACTTAATTATTTAAATATATATTTTTGGGGCTCTCAACTTGGCATAAACAATTACAGACTTATCAACATGATTGACGATGCATACTTTCAAAGTAACTCGCTCCTCAACCGCATCACGCCTCTCCTGAACACTCGTGAACCAGCCTGAACCCTCCGTGTCTTTGTCATACCCGAGTCAGAGTCCTGATCGCAGCCGCTGTAAATCACTTTGTATTCCCTGTCGTCAAAAAAAGTCTAAGAGGCCCGCTAACTGAGCTTGCTAGCCAGTGGAAGCTTTTTTTTTTCCTTTTCTGTACTAATGAATAAATGAAAACTTGTTTGATTATGACTGTTCTCACCATTTAGTCAACCAGTAGGGGGCAGCCCTAGTAATAACATAGTTAAAGTATTTCTTCGTGCAGACAAGTAACTACAGCAGGGGTTGGCTGTCGAGGTGGAGGAAGGAGTAGAGGAAAACATGAGGAGAAAAAGTGCACATTTTTTGATTAATCTAGTCTACAAAGGAGAAATGAAGGCAGATAGAAATTCCTCAGTAACCTTCATTTTCCTGGAAGATGTGCCTGGTGGCAGACAGCGTTGCACAGTGAAAGTGAGGCTTTTAGGAAACCAATCTAAATGCTGATGGTGTTTAGATTGCAGTGTAATGACTTTACAGCCATTACACTGTGCAATCAACATTTACATCATAATGATAAGTTAAAGCAAAAGTTTTAAAAAATTAACAGGCAATGTGTATTTCTAAAAACATTTACTCTGAATAACCCACAGAGACTGCTGTTAACAATTTTCACTGGAACCGTTTCTACCAAAGCAGAAAGACACGTCGCTGTTGAATTTTAAAAATTAATTTTTTTTAAAGCCACAGACCACCCCCACTGTATCAGGGTGGCTCCTGAAATCTCAGAGATCACAACATGGACAAATTTAACCAAAATCAAACTCCCCCATTCCTCCCACTCTTTGTGCATTACTTAATACTTTCTATGCTGAAATACAGATTTCCTCTGTGGTCTTTTGATTAAAAATTAATTTAGCAATATGCAATATGTGAGCATGAAACTAAAATAATGAAGGTCTTAAAGACAGACTTTGATCCAGGGATTACAGGGACAGTTCAGGTAATAAAGCTTCACCCCCTTAAGGCCCTTATTGTTGATATTGTGTTTTAGTTCTGCATATTCCCAAACAAAACATCAATTTAATTAGCACAAATGAGTTGACACAGAGTAAGTCTGGAGCTTTTAGGGGTCCCTGGAGTACTGGGGTTGTGGGGCTCTTATTTCACTGGTAATCCTCCTTGTCTTGTGTTCCTCCCCGATACAGCGCCACAATAAGCGGGAGAGAGCTTTTGTAATTTGGGCAAAGATGTTTGGCTTACAGCTACAATATATAAGTATTTTATTGTAAAGAATTCAAAAAATAACTGAAATTATGAACACGATGTGAAGAAATAACAGTTTTGACATAATGTATCATGTCATTCCAGCGCTGCTTCCTGTCTGTATTTCCCGCTGGATCTCTCCACCCAAGGCCTGAAGACCTCCACCACCTGGTAGTCCAAAGCTCCTGTGCTGGTGTTCTGGGACCACTAGCTGCACAGCTAACTGAGCTTTTTAGCTAACTGTAGCTACAGTTAGCAGTTACTGTGGCGTCCCCCTTTTTGCAGTCAATTCTTACATATTGCACCTTTAATTAAAAGTACATTAACTACTTTGTTTGTCACATTCACTCTCTGATCCAGCTAGCGTATTTATCAGATGACTCACCTGACTGTGTCTGGACTCGCCGTATTTGCCGTTGAGGTTGGCCCGGTGGCAGTTCTTGTACCACCAGGCTCCTTTGTAAGACAAGGCACAGTTAGTGACAGCGATGTCATTGTCTCTGTCTTTCGTAGAGAAGGGCCGGCCCTGGTGGTAGCTCAGAGAGTCACCTGGGATCAGAGCAGAGGGGAGAGAGATGGAGAACCTTAAATAATCAGCGTATGCAGGGCAACGTTGGCATATGGCTGCAGTGAATAACGGCGGGATGAGGGGACATAAACGACCAGGCAGACAGCAGGGAGATGGAGAGACATGACAGGCAGGCAGAGGAAAGAAGTCCTGCTGCAGGCTCTCTGAATTTATTTAGGCAGAGAGAAGTATAATTATAAACATGAGGGGATGATGGGTAATTCTGGCATATGGTCATGTTGACAGACTGAGAGATACATGGAGAGCGAGGACCAGAGTGGAAATGTGGAGGAGTGCTGAGGCGGGTTTCAGACATCAGGGAGAAGAGAAGATGGAGGGAAAAAGAGGCAGGAGAGAAAAATGGCAGATGGCAGAGGAGGGATGGGAGAGCACACACTCATACTCAGTATATAGAGTAGTGTTATGACACAGATGTATATTATTGTCCTCGGTGAAAATATCTGTGCAGTAAGAGGGTAGTTTACAAGGCTGTCAACCACAGAACCAATTAAAATACAAAATAATGTTGTATATTAAATTGAAAAATAAAATATATATTGCTAACATATCCAACTACGTACCAGCGGTGCCATTGTACTCTCCTATCCTGAGCTTGTAGAGGTTTCTTGCATCTCCGATGGAGAATTTGTCATAATTGGCGTAGACTGACTCCTGTCCGTCCTTCATGTCGATTCTCAGCTCATACCGGCCCTGAGCAGCAATCCTCTGGATGTTGTCTAGACCTGTGGAGAAACAACACACGTTACTATATTGCATCATCGATACTGCAGTGTACGTTTGAGACAAATCTTGACAGTTACACCTGCGGTTTGAAAACAACTTTTATCTTGAAATTACACCAGCTCTCACCCATGTAATACCCAAAGACAGATCTGGCTTTTAATCATACTGGCATAAGAGCTTCAAAAATCAGATTTAGAAGTCATCCTGCTCACGCTGATATGGAAGTAATTACACTCGTACTGATAATGGACGTCATTACGCTCTTATTATGATTGGATTTCTATGGAGTCTGGATGCAATCCAGGAACAATGGACTTCAAAGCAATGCCAAGACATGGAGGAAGTAACACAGGTGCAGATTTTAATCCATACACTGGCAATGCAGGCAAATATTTAGTAAGTGTTAATGCACAGATTGATCTGATGGATCACTGTTTGGTTTGTCATTGGTAAAGAAGCACTGTGAAGGTTTCAGTTTTTTTTTTTTTCCTTTATCGGTTTTTGAAAATGTTTTATAAGAAAAGAAATACATTCAGTTTGTTTGTTAGGCCTCAAGGATACACACAATATGCTTTGGTGAGAAATACTGACTTTAAAAAAGAAGTCTAGAAAACTCCACAGGGCACCTTTTAAATTATTAAGATGAACTGTACATTTAACTGCATATTTCAGTTGCACACATGGACCCATTGGTCCAAGAAATGTCTGCAGGAGTCAAGTAAATAGTTTTATAACCCAAATTTTTAATTCACAAATTTTCCTCAAATATGACACAAGAACTGCCATCTTGTGCTTGTGGCATCAATACTGAGGCAGAGTCTGTGCAGCAGTGATTAGAGTTCGAGCCGCGCTATCAAGGTCCCACCCAAACAACCGGCTGTCTCAATTATGAGCAGGGCTCAGCTGTCAATCATGACTCCTTGATACCACTGTGCATGTTTTTCCTTGATTTTTGTGCTTCAACCATGCATAACTAAGGTATGTAGTGGAAAAACTTCCTTTTCCCTTCCGTTTTCATTATCGGGTGTCTGCATGGACTCTTTTATTTTGAAAAATGACCGGATTTTCTATGCTGTTTCTGTGTCCGACTTCCTGCCTGCTCGATCTGCTCGGTGCAGATTGACACGACATCTGTCAAAAATACAGAGCAGAGCGGAGAGCTGCTTCTGGGACACGCTACAGTGCGTCTGGTGGTATCACGTGCACTGTGTAGAATGGCTGTGATCGGCTCTGGGGGCGGTGCCACAGCTACAATATGACGCACCTGCGCCCAGTGGAATCAAACCGTGATGTGAAACCTGTTTTTTTTATAGAATCAAATAACTGATTTAAGCCAAACTTGTGCGAAAAATTAACACGTGTGACATGAACTACCTTAATTGTATGTCCCATCTGCAAACATGGGGGGGCGGTATTTATGACCTATACTGCAGCCATCAGGGCGAAATTGAGATGTTATGGCTTTACTTTTTGGGAGCTGTTCCATCATCCATCTTTATATACGTCAATAATCTATCTTTAGACCCTCAAATAATTCCATGACATGAAATCATTGCATAAAGACTATAATGTGTTGATTTTTGTGACATTCTGCCACCCACATGCACACCTCGATTTTTCCCTCTTCTGTGAAATACGGTTTGTTCCCACCTGCAGCTTTGTAGGTTAAAGGTTTGAGTCCTGATAAGCACTATGTCAGACGTCTTTGTCAGCTGGTCATATGGATGTGGATGATTGACACTGTCGAGCGAGGTGGACACTGTCACCAGCAGCCCTCCCGCAAATGCCACCTGTCGCAACTTTTCGAGATAGGCGGCTTTGCTCTCTATCTCCAAGGTAGCAGATACGAGGCTCGTTTGAACCCAGACAGGCGATAAGGCCCCACACCGACCTGAAAGATTGGACCTGCCTTCACGATCAGATTACAACAAGCGCCCATTTGGAAAAGAGTCCCCTTCCCTGCTTAACCTCCAGCAGAAGCATCGCATGAACACTTTTTTTTAAACCCAGAGAAAAGTAAAAGAAAAGAAAAAAAAATGTCAAGCCTTCACAGATAAGGAGCAGGAAGTAGAAACCCGGGCGAGCGGGGAACCTAAGTCAGCTGTAATACGTCAATGGAAAGCAGATACAATCTATGTTACAACCCAAAGGCACTTAGGGTGACACGGGAAAAGCAATTGTTGTAATAAAATTGTGTTTAACACTCACTCATCTCTAATTTCCATTGTATAATATCACCGCATTATCGGCAATTAATCTTGCACCCATAATTTTTTTTTTCTTTTACAGTTTTTTCCTCCAACAGTTTTATGGGATCAGACTGCTCTATTCCAAACTGCAGCAATTAAAAATGCATTTTGACACACTATTGCACTCTTGTCCTATTACACTACCAATATTACCATCTCGTCACATTTTATCACCAGCCTTTCTCTCACACTTACACAGAAACAAGGAGGGGAATTTAAAAAAAAAAGAAAGTGAATGGGATAATGATCGCATACCACATACCACACACCACACACACACACATACATGTACACACGTACCCTGGTTTATCTCCGTTATTGCATCATCAAACTGACACTGTGTTTGGCATGAACACTGGCTGAGGTCACTGAGTAGGGAGAATAGATTGCCCTACAGCAGCAATAAAAATGGCCGTTTTCAAACTGTAACATAATAATGGGAGCTTAATTTCCATATTCTTTACTGCTGGCTAGTTAAGTGCCTCTTCTTTTCAGTGTGAGTGGATTTAATATCGATGCCTATGCTTCCATACTGTTCAATATATCGCTGTTTTGTGTGTAGCGGTGGTGATTAGCTAAATGTTCGCTGTAATGGCTCTCCAGGGCGATGACAGTAACCCAATCTGTAGAAAGAGGAGTGAAGGTCAAATGGTGTGAAACTGCAGTGACAATACCATTACCTTTCTGCATTTTAGGGACACTGCTGACACTGTAAATGGTTAAAATGCACTGCAGAAACAGTCACAGGACAAAACAGCACAGAGTAAACTGATGTCTGATGCTGCACCTAATATACAGCTATCTGAAGTAAAGTAATACTGAGAACTGTGATACATTAGTAGTATTTTAGAGATAGTAACATCTACTCCTTAGTTTCTAATCTAAGAACAAATTTCACATTCTTCATGCTTCACACTGTGAACCTTTGCATATTTTCTGGTCAGTATATTGCACATTCCTGCACAAACTGCACAGCTCTTTCATTTAAATAACAGTCATATGGTGCATTAAACTGTCTTTCATTGTTTGATAGCAGTTTTTCATGTTACGTACCATTATACCAAAGCAAATTCCTTGTATGTGAAAGCTTACTTTGCAATAAACCCCCCAATTCTGATTCTGAACACTGATGAAAATATATGTTAATGTTAAAATATATATATATACATCATTTAAAACAACAGAGGTTTGTACATAAATCTGTCTATTTCAATGGAATTTCCCTGATCAGTGGATTCACTCATGGAGGAAAAAAAAATCCACGCTGAACTTGTTGTAAAATTCCACTGTTGTAAAAACATCACAACAAAACCAGGATCAGGCTGCCCATTAAAAGCAGCACAGTGTGTTGTAGTTATTATTGTAATTTGACTGCTGATTTAGGATCTACTGTAGATTATGAATAAATGTCCATAAATCCGGGTAGAAATAATATGAAAAAAATGCTCCTTCCAATTCCAGAAGTTGCTGAGAAGTTTTCTTGAGTATCAGAGTAATCCTGCTGTATTTATCAGTACAGCCACAGTTACAGTGAAAACATGAACTGCTAATGGTCCATTCGACTTTTAATCATGCCAATTTTCCAAAATGTGGGCAAATATAAGAAAAACATTGGGCTGAAGTTGTAGCCCACAGCTAACTAACTGACTCTGTAACATTAAACTTGCTGCTTTAAACTCCCAATGCATTGTGGTAACTGTTGTTCCAAAACTTAGAATCTGATAAATACCAAATTGAATAAGACAAATAATGCATTTAAAAAAATGACAAAAATCCCTTAATATTTACTTTTTTCATGTTGTCCTGTCAACATTTTCTAAAGGTACTAAGTCTCTGAGTGTCTCATCAACATGGTTGTTATATTTCTAGAAACTCTGACACTCAACACACCCTCAGTATCAGACAGAAAACAAAACTCTTGACCTGGATTATTGGGCAATTTCCAGTGATCAAAAACTTGCCACCATGAGGTGTCTTGACACTGCTGACTTTTTGACAAAATGGCAAAAGAACTGGAGTGTTAAAAATGGAGGAAGCTATTGTCTTAAGGTCGTCGCACAATCTTTTCTTCATGACCGTCTTTCACCTCCTCCCAACACTACACAGCCCGCAGGTTGTCGCTGTGTCAGTAACCTTCTGACATCAACTACTTCACGAGGACACAATTAAATTTCCCTCTGCCATTATCTGGTGAGATTAATTAGATAATGCTCCAATAGGACCTCTTTGTCACGGAAGCATTTTTGACGTGTCGCAGCAGGAAAAGCACAAATTTAAATAATAAAATTAATGAATTCAATTTAGCTGCCTCAGTTTCAGGGTCCTGGCATTGTTCCTGCTGGCTCACTGTCACGACTAACTGGGGCACTTGAATAGAGCAGAGTCATTGTTAATGATATTAGTAACACCTGTGCTTTTCCTACTTTGTGTAAAAAGCCCGTTGTCCCCTGTTCGCAACCATATAAACCACTAGATCAACAGACAAGGCAGTTTTATACAGCAGGCTTGAAATTTTGTGCCGTACTCCGAGGCTACCGTGTTCCCTGCTGGCATGTTATCTGTAATCTGGCATCACCGGGAGAAGCTTTCACGGGAGCAAAGAGTGGCTCTTGATGCCTCACACCCTGAGGTTACATTAAGCTGCTTTTATGCACTGAGAGGACAGAGTACAGTGCAGAATGGAAGAAAAGACGGGGGGGAAAGTGCATCCTAGGAGGCACTGAAAAAGTAAAGCAAGACCCTGGAGATGGAGGTGCCCTGGACTGCTATACGTCCAGAAGTGGTGAGAGGGCAGATTATTGCTGATTCAGCTCAAGTGGAAGCGGGTCAGGTGAAATGTTGCACTCACTGAACCAGACCTGCTCCGGCATCTTTAGATCATATTGTGTGGACGGAGCCATTATAAATCTGCAAGATGTGAGGCAAATCTGTGCCAGGGTGCTGCTGCATAATGCCTTCAGGTCTTCAGCTGCGGTTACATGGACAATTTTTCTTACATTGTTAAACTGGATGGAGCTGAGCTGTTGGTAAATATCTACTCCTTCGAAAAAATTATTTTTATTTTTCTTACAACTCATAAACAGACGCTAACTTATTCAATGAATATTTAACATAATTCAGCATTAATTTTAGCTCCATGTAGAGTGAATAAACATGACTTTTCCCAGATAATTTTCTTCTGCTGCAACGATGGAGTTTACACATTTTTATAACTCTTGTTTTATTAAATAGGAGTTCTACTGAGTGAAACACGATGCTGAATTTAATTATAAACATTATCAGTGTCTGAAAACCAATGACGGATCAGTAATGACTTACGGATGTAATTTTATTTGATATGAATGGGTCAGTAACACATTCTCCTACATGACTAAACACAGTTTAAAGTATGTTTACTTCTCACTGGACTTTTCAAAGACAGGAGAAATATCCTTCAGCTAAATACATTACAATATCATGAAACAAAGAAATTTATGACTAAAACGTTGACTAAAAATTAGACAAAGATTAAAACTGAGTTCAACTGACTAAATCTCGACTAAAACAAAAACAAACAAAAACAAAAGACTACAGTGTGACGCTAATTATAGTTTCCAGGAAATGAATAAGAAAAAAAGCTAAATTTAAATGTCAAAACTAACACTGTTCTCTCTAACTCTGTTTACGTAACCTGATGTTACGGATTAACTTTTTACATGATTATTAGGTGCTAATATTTTCCTCTGAATGGATTATCAAGGGTATACAACACTCCTCTTAATCTGTTTGAAAATTCCCTCTGATCGGAGCGGATCATGTAATGAGGCATTTTTAATCTAATTGGAATATTAGGATCCATGTAAAACGCAGCTCAGAAACAGCTAAAACCCTCCTGTAGCTTTATAACCCAACATCTATAGTTCGTACGGCGTAGGGTGCAGAAAGGATGGATTTCTCTCCTGTACATGTGGTGTCATCTCGCAGAGATATATCTGTCCTGTGCTTGTTGTTGAAGAAACGATAAATTATTAATTTTTACCAGCAGGCGGCAATCCAACTTTTTCAGTTGTGATAAAATGTTTAGAGCCACCTTTGAACACCCTCCCGGTGGTGGTGCACAAAAGTAACAGGAGCAGCTGACATTATTATTCAATTCAACTCGACAACACCACAAACTACAGCTTTAAAAATAACCAGTGCAGCAACAAATCTGACAGCCTCAACGAGAGTGTCAGGCTTTTATACCACATTCCATTATATTGTCAGCTCCTGTTTATGAGGGGCTCCATCTAAAATCTCTTTATGCTTTCACCTATTACCGTGTGCTTAGTCACTAATGGACTCGAGCGTGCCACAGCTATCTTGTATTACGATCCAATATGTGTCAGCTGCAAAGTAACAGCCCTCCCTTGGTTATAATGCGGTGATAATGCCATGCCATAAAATTTCCCCCCAGTGTTATTTAATTTCTCTAATCAAAAAGTTCAAAAAACATTCTTCTCAAGGTCCTGATTCCCACAATGAAATATTCATGTAATATTTCTCTTTAATCATCTGCACCAAAACAATAACATAAAAACTGGCCCATGAAGAAACATGACTCATTTGCACATTTTCTAATGAATATAATTATTGTTTCATAATGAGATTTTTTGGGAGGGGGAGAGAAAAAAACACATTCAGCAGTCCATCAAAACAGTGAGGATGTTCTGTTGTTTTCTCTTTGAATCAGAGCGACGCTAAAAACAATTACAGAGTCATTTCAAGGAGAGATGATCTTTCAGAGAATCCAGTAATGAATCGGATAGACTTTGTGAAGTCAAGTGCTGAAAGATGAGACAAGCGGGGGGGGAAATAAAAAAATAAAAAATCTTCATACAGAGTGAAAAATCTGACAAGAAAGGCTATACTGCCTGCACAAGATTGGAAGCTTCTCTCCTCTCCATAAAATAGATGAATCAACTGAAACCAAGTGAAAGCTATGACGCTCTATTGATTGTACCTATTAAAAGCCACTTCAGTCACGGAGGCGGCGTGTTGATAAAGAGGGTAATACAGCCTTCGGAGGGCTGGAACATAGATTGAACTTAAATTGGTGGCAGGTTGTGGTTGATATCAGCCTGCAGCCTGAAAAATGTAGCTAAAACACAATGAGCAGGGTGACATGATGCTGAAACGAGGCAAACTGGACTGTACTTGTGAATTTTCTAATATAACCACCAGTCGATCACTGTCAGGATCATTTTATGTATATTCTTTTAATACAGAACAGTGTTTCTCAAGCTTCTTATGCCGCGTACCACCTTAGAAAATACTGAGCTCTCCAAGTACCACCTTACTGTTTTGTGCCGTTTGGTGCAATGTTTAAGGCGGCTGCTCGATTTATTCTCCTCCTGATCTGCGCTTCTCTACGTAATAGTTACCATTTAGAGTTACAGTTACGAAGGCTTGCATTACTGCCATACATTACTTGCCCACTGCCCCCAAAATTGCTTTGCTTTTTTAAAAAGTAGAAATAAAAACACGTTTAGTTAATTTTCAGAAATCGGCCTTCATGTTCATCAAATAAAAAAAGCGCTGAACTTGTAAAATACTATATCTTACACCCAACGCACAGCGGATGTCGCAGGTGATGCGAGTGGCATTGCTATCTTATACCATCACAGTTTTCATTTTCCCCATGTTTCCAAGATAGCAAATAAACTTGCACCTATCTGTGTGTCCAAAAATGAAGGTGTGTCCAGGCGCATGTAGTATCTTGCGCATGGCTTATTGTAGTTGAAGAACAAAACAATTGTGATCTATGATACACAAAATGAACACGACCTTATATCCAACAACAACACCGGCCCAATAAGGGGAGAAAGAGATAATTGTATATCACTTCCCCCAAACTTCAGAAACACTTTCTGATTTTAATTCCTAATTCCACCATCATGCTGATAACGCTTGTACTCCAGGCACACCTGCTTCTTAAAGGTGATGAGAGCTGACTTTCTGATTGGTTTGGCAAGTTATGCCCAAAACACACACATGAATTAATCAAGGCACTGTGCATCCATGGTCTAAGATGGCAAAGATTTGGACAAGCCTAAAAATAAATTAAAGCCCTTACACATTTGAAGCATGTGCTTTAGATCGCTGTAAGATAGGGCCCTGTGTGTGTTATCAGTACTTAAGTTGGAGGAAGGACGCTACAGTCACAAACTGAGAGCATATGGTCATCATCAGCAACAGCAGCAGAGTCGCAGCACAGAGTAGCAGGGGTCAGATTTAACTTATCAAGTGACAAGAGTCTGTGGCATAAATATAACATAAACTGTGTAGGCAGTGCAGCTGCATTGTGGCCAATGAGGTGGGGGGACTGTAGAGAGACGGGAGTGAGGACTTTAGAGTGAGTGATTAAGATTGGCGCCTTGGAAATATGCCTGAGTATATATGCCCATTATGATTGCTGGGTAATTTGTATGTTGATGTTGTCCAATGTCACGTCTCTATTTGATCATGTAACAACACTGATAGACGGAGCACTATTCATGGTTACACAGCCGGAGAGGCCAGAATGTTACAGATGCAAGTAAGTGCTCTACAGCAGAACAGAAAAATACCCCAGTGTAATTGAAATATTGGCTTTATCACAACTTTATTATGTGGTGTTAATATTTTCTTACTGTAGCATTCCTAATGCCATCCAGATCTGTCGAGCACCTGCTAATCCTTCTACTTGAAACTACACTCTTTCCATTTTTCTATCTAGATTAATTAT